>MCJB01048457.1:24921-64217 GCA_002018475.1 Nicotiana obtusifolia | reverse complement strand
GCGTGCCACCCGTTCCCTGGGTACCCGGCGCTTACTGTGGGGGGTTTAGTAGCGCAATATCTCGTGACGGCATGTCACCCGATCCATGCACATTACGTCTCGTGGCGTCGTGCCACCTGATCCATAAAAAAAATCATTTGAAAACATCATTTAATTTTCAAAACTGAGTTCAAATAATGATTCAAATCAGTGACAAATACCCCTGAAGGGTTTACATAACCGGCACGAAGCCCAAATATGATTTCAGTAAACAGTGATAAATACCCCTGAAGGGTTCACATAACCGGCAAGAAGCCCAAAATATGGCAAGCAGCCCAAATCATGATGATATCAAACAGGTTTCAATCAAATATGTAGTAAAATCATAAATCGGGATGGACAAAGCCCCAATCCCCAGTAGTAAACGACCCCATGCTCATCATCGAGCATGTGCCTCAACTCAATATACCATTACGATGTGCAATCCGGGGTTTCAAACCCTCAGAACATCATTTACAAACATTACTCACCTCAAACCGGCTAAATCCTTATCCCACGACGCCTTTGCCCTTCAAATTGTCCTTCACGTGCGTCAAATCTATCCAAATTCAGAATAAATATGTCATAATATGTTGAGGGAACAAAACCCAAGCAAAAACAATAAAAAATACCAAGAAATCCCGAAATTAGCAAAACCCGAGCCCCGGGCCCACTTCTCGAAGTTCAAAAATTTTCACATCAACGGGTTCCTTATCTCCCCACGAGTTCGTACATATCAAAAGTTCTCAAATCCGGCCCCAAATGGTCCTCCAAATACCCAATTAAAATTTTAAAATCCCAAGCCCTATTTCTTCCATTTTTAGCAAGACTTCAATGATTTTCTAGGTGGATTTCACAATATAAACGAGTTTTAGGTCCAAAAATTCTTACCTCCAATCGATTCTCCTTGAATCCCTCGTTAATTTCCTTCAAGAACCTCCAAAAATGGCCAACTATGGGTGAAAATATACCCAAAATCGCGGACAAAATAAGGCTTAAAACATTCTGCCCAAGCTTCATGGAGTTGTACTTGCGCTGTGCAGGTTGTACATCCTCTTATCATTATTCCCTAGCTGTACACCTTCTATTAAAACGCTCATAACTCCTTGTGGAAATATCCAAATGAGCAACGGTTGGAAGATTTAGAAACTAGACTCGAAGATCTTTCATTTGATAGGTTGTACACTACAAAACTCTTTATACATTCCGAGATATGAGTTTCTAAAGTGCATCGAGAAGTTCTGTCAAAACTGCTCCACCAGCCAACTTCGATCTATTGTAACTTTCTGTATATATGTCCAAATGATGAATGCTTTATCATTCTGGAAACTAGATTCAAAGGACTACAACTTTCATGTTTTGCAATTTTTCTGATTCTTTATAGATTGCAAGATATGAGCTTCCAAACGGGACTACAATCATCAGTTTTTTCTGCAATTTTCTGCAATTTTCTGCAGATTTTTTCATCTTTTCCAAAGATGAAATAGTCCGTTTAACCACCCAAAACTCACCCGAGCCATTCGGGATCCCGTCCGGATATACCAACAAGTCCTAAAACATATTACGGACTTAGTCGAGGCCTTAAATCACATCCAACAATGTTAAAAACACGAATCATACCCCAATTCAAGCCTAATGAAACTAATAAATTCCAACTTCTACATTCGATGCCGAAACCTATCAAATGAAGTCCGATTGACCTCAAATTTTGCACACAAGTCATAAATGACATAACAGACCTATGAACTTTTTCAAAACTGGATTCCGACCCCGATATCAAAAAGTCAACCCCTCGGTCAAACTTTCCAAAAATCTTCTATTTTCCAACATTCGCCAAAATGCGTTCGATTGTCCTACGGACTTCCAATTTCAAATCCGGGCATACGCCTAAGTCCGAAATCACCATACGAAGCTATAGCAACTCTCGGAATTCCATTCCGACCCTCGGATCAAAATCTTGCCTAACAATCGGAAATCGCCAAAATACTAACTCCACCAATTCAAGCCTAATTCTACACGGGACCTCCAAAACCAATTTCGATCACACTCCTAAGTCATAAATCACCTCCCGAAGCTAACCGAGCCATCAGAACTCACATCCGAGCCCTCTAACTCATAAGTCAACATCCGGTTGGCTTTTCCAACTTAAACCTTCTTAAAAGAGACTAAGTGTCTCATTTCTTACCAAACCCACTCCAAACGCAAATTACACAACTCGATCACATAGAACATGGATAACGAAGCATAATGAGACGGAAAATAGAAAAAACGGAGCGGTAACTCACGAGACGACTAGCCGAGTCGTCACAAATACCTTCTAGATATTTTAATAAAACCACTCATAGATTAAAGAATGCTAATGGTCAGCATATGAGTATTACTTATAAATTACCTAAAGCTTTTATTTGTAAAGATAATATTTGTATTCCTGAAAATTTTATTTTTATGAAAGATATTCATCAGGATATAATATTAGATGTGCCATTTTTTCATAAAATTATGCCTTTTACTAACTGGGATGCTGATAGCTTTACAGGTACATACAAAGGAAAATCGATTACCTTTGAGTTTATAACTCAACCAATTCAAAGATTTTTGAATGAAATTATTCCTAATAACATTACTGCAAAAAATAAGCAGACTGATATTCTCAAAAATGAAATTTGCAGTCTTACTATTGAGCAGGATTTAAATGCTCCAAAGTTAATAGAAAATTGATTTGTTAAAAAATCAGTTTTCCTTACAAATTTGCGGAGACCATCCAAATCAATTTTGGAACAGGAAATGTCATATAGTAAGTCTTCCTTATGAAGAAGGCTTTTCAGAGGGTAATTCCAACTAAATCTAGGCCATGCCAAATGAATTCCGAATATTTGGAATTATGCAAAAAGGAAATTGATTCTCTAATAGATAAAGGTTTAATAAAACCTTCAAAGTCCAAATAGTCTTGTACTGCGTTCTATGTTAATAAACATGCAGAACAGGAACGTCGTGTTCCTAGACTTGATATAAATTATAAGCCCCTTAATAACGCGCTAAAATGAATTAGATATCCTATTCCTAATAAAAGGATTTATTATATAGATTACATGATGCGATTATATTCTCAAAGTTTGATTTAAAATCAGGCTATTGGCTGATTCAAATAGCTGAATCAGATAGATATAAAACCGCTTTTAATGTCCCAATGGGTCAATATGAGTGGAATGTTATGCCATTTGGTTTGAAGAATGCTCCTTCTGAATTTCAGAAGATTATGGATAATACCATTATTTCTTATACAAATTTCATAATAGTTTATATAGATGACATTCTCGTATTTTGAAAAAATATTGAAAGTCATTTTCGGCACCTAGAAATATTTAGAAAGATTATTATACAAAATGGTTTGGTTATTTCTGAACCAAAGAGGAATCTTTTCTAGATTAATATTAGATTTTTAGGTGATAACATTGAAAAAGGGAAATTAATTCCTATTAATCGCAGCATTGAATTTGCTTCTAAATTCCCTGATATTATATTTGACAAAACTCAATTGCAGAGAATTTTGGGGAGTCTTAATTATATTTCTCCTTTTATAAAGGATTTAGCTATAGATACTGTTGTTCTTTATGATAGAATTAAGAAGAACCCAAAACCTTGGACTAATAGTCATACAGATGTTGTTCGTATTATAAAACAAAAGGTTAATAACCTTCCTTGTTTAACACTTGCTGATCCAATTTGGGATAAAGTTGTTGAAATTGATGCTTATAATATAGCTTTTGTGGGGAAAATTAAACAAATTTCTTAAGATAATAAAGAATATCTTGTGAAGTTCTATTCTCGGAAATGGATTAATTCTCAGGAAAATTATGCAACTGTAGCTAAAGAAATTCTTGCTATAGTTAAGTGCGATCTAAAATTTCAAACTGACTTATATAATCAGAAGTTTATAATAAAAACTGATTGTCAAGCTGCTAGATTTATCTTTAATAAAGATTTCAAGCATGATGTTTCAAAACAAATGTTTGCAAGGTGGCAAGCGCTATTACCACCTTTTGATTTCGAAATTGTTTATAAAAAGGGTAGTGATAATAGCCTTCCCAATTTTCTTACAAGAGAATATATGAATTCATAATTCTTTATGTTTCATTTTTGAGATGAGACCACAATATACACCCCCTCGGGGAAGGCAAAGAGGTAGAGGCAATGGCAGAGGTAAGATCCTTGCCCAAATTGGAAATCAAAAATTAATAGCTGCTAATTTTGCAGAAAATTCAGGGGTTAATACGGATCACTCCATGTACAAAGAATTCATGGATTTCATAAAATCAAAGCAAGATACGGGTAATAACCCACCATCTTATTCAACATTTTGACAGATGAAGGTCAAGAAAATGAGGTTTATAACCAGAATCCGCAGAAAGAATTAATAATTCTTATGGAACAATCAGATCTCAAATGTAAAGATAATCCATGGCAAATAATGGCCAGGTATTTAGATACGACATCATATGCCACAACTACTTATAAGTATAGAATGAATGATGAGTTGATTTTACTATCAACAGGATCAGCTGAAATTCAACATTTTTATCCATCTACTACAAGATAAGTTTATAACTTTTCTAAGATAATAATCAAGCATATTATTCCTGCTGATGAATGAGGAATTAGAATTATAAAGGAAAAGGAATATATCCACCCTGAACAGAAAATTCCTGTTAAGTTCAATTATTGGAATTATATCCAAAGTTTTAATAAAACTTTTCTATATGAAAATTCTAATAGAAAACATTCTTGGTTCATTAAAATCAGCCCCAATGTATTTGAGCAAAATTTGCCAAATTGGTTTTGTGACTGGTGGACTTTATATGGCCCATCGATGGATATTTTACCATAAAGTTTTAAGAATTTATATGTAACAGCCCGATGTGTTGTAGAAACACATAAGATACTAATTGTTTAGATTTGGCTTGATTTAAGTGCAAATCCCTCTTTGTAATTATGCAATTTTAACATTTTTGCAGGATATGAGGTATAAGAATTCAATAATTAAGAAAAGAGTTCAAAATGGTAAGTAATGCAGGATATGCGGTCGCATTTTAGACATGCGAACCGCATATCTTACACAGGCATCGCATACCTGGACAGATTTCTGGGCAAAGGTTCATGTCAGAAATGCGGTCCGAAATGCGTACCGCATTTCAGGAATGCGGACCACAAACTCGGCTTCCTGGATCGCAGAGTGGAACAGAGAAACTGGACAAGTTTTATGTCAAAAATGCGGTGAGAAATGCGGACCGCATTTCTAAAATGCGGATCGCAAATCCCACGGTGAGATCGCAGAATGAGGCAGAGTTTTGGGCCAAATGTCATGTCAGGAATGCGGTCCAAATGCGGACCGCATGTTGAGTTTGCGACCAGAATACGATTGCATTCTGGACACCTGAACTTTTATTTTATCCCGAACTTTGACCCACTATAAATAGGAGCTAGGAACTCTAACATGCAAAACCCCCCTTATTTTGTCAGTCACCTCAGAAAAACTCGCTAAAACTCCCTCAAACCCCAGCAAATCAACCACCAAATCACCTTGAAAACAAACCCCAATATCTATTACAAGAAACCCCACCCTCTAATACCAAAGACCCAGCCCAAAATTTCTGCAAATCGTACCAAGATTTCAGTTGAGTTAACGCACCCTATCAAGTTGTAACCCGTTAGCCTCGATTGAGTTCGCCAAAAGTTCGTGAGCGTTCATAAAAGGTTGGGCTGGAAGAATCGTTGGAAGTTTAGGAAGTTATTGCAAAGCCAGGTAAGTGTTCGTTCTAACCTTAGCTTGAGGGATTAGGAATCGTGTCTTGTTTGCTAAATTGCTCCTTCTTGAGAACAACGTATAGGCATGGTGACGGGTGTCTATATGTTGGTGTCACGCATGACCGTGGGTCGTCTATGGTTAATCGTTATGTGGATATTGTTTCAAATTGTTGAAAAATTCCCTTGAATTGTTATGACGTGTTGCATGTGGGAGGGGGTGGCACGCCTGCCACAAGATGTGGTGAATTGAGGGCGGGTGGTACGCCTACCACAAAGTTTCCTCTATTCGGCATAAAGTTGATGGTAAACTAGATTAGTTGAGTAAGAATTGCTAGGAGTCGAAGAGATCCAGTGTCTAAATTGGGGGTAGTGTTTTAGGAGTCCGTTAGAAGTTTAAAGGGTCCAGTGTCACCTTAGTAAAGTCGTGTCAAGAGTGAACGAAATGTTAATTGGGTTGGGAGGTTAGTTGTAGGATATTGACTATAATTGAGTACTGACATTGATTGAGCTAAATAGAAGTCAAGTTTGGTTTGGTTATAGCTGAATTTCCCCCTGGCCAGGATGATTGTGTTGCTGTGATTTGTTCCCTTGCTGGGAAGTTGTTATGTTGATTTGATCCCTTGCCGGGACTTCTTGTGATTGTTGTGATGATGAAAGTGGGAGCGGGTGGTACGCCTACCACAGTATGAATTGTAAGTGGGAGCGGGTGGCACGCCTGCCACAAGAGGTTACTGTAAGTGAACGGGTTGCACACCTGCAACAAGAGGCTACTGGAGGAAAAAGGGTGGATTGTATTTCATTTCGTTTGTGTTAAAAGCTGAATTGCTGTTTTCCTTCTTACTCTTTGATGATTCCTTTTGCTTTACTTTTCCGATGTATGCTTTCTTTTCTCTGTTTAAGTTGTTTATGTATTTTATCTTCTGCTATAGATACATATACGCTTAAAAATTGCACAGGTTTATCTGGAGTCTGGTCCTAGCCTCGTCACTACCTCGCCGCGGTTAGGCAGGCACTTACCAGCACATGGGGTTGGTTGTGCTGATACTATACTCTGCACTCTTTTGTGCAGATCTCAGTGTTGCAGGCTACGAACAGTAGGAAGTTTCCAGCCTCTGACTTTCAGGCGACCCAAGGTAGTTCTGCAGACGTCCGCGGACCTTGGAGTCCCCTGCCCATTTCTTGTATCTGTTTCTCTTATGTAATCCAGAAACATCATTTTGTGATATTCTTCAGACCCTGTTTGTAGTACTCTTAAATAGTCTGTGAAACTGTGACACCAGATCTTGGGTAGACCGTTGTGGATAGTTTATCGGCGATAGTTGTGTAAAGTATTAACTTTGTGTTTATTTTGCTTGATGAATTACTGCTTTTCAGTTGATGCATTTGTGATGTAATGAATTCTTAAATAGAAACGTGGTAATTAGTCCAATTGACTGGCTTGCCTAGCTCTGACCAGTAGGCGCCATCACGACGCCCGAGGGTGGGAAATCCAGGTCGTGACAGGTTGGTATCAGAGCCAGATTTACATAGGCCTCACAGTTCACAGACAAACTCGGTAGAGTCTGAGGGATCGGTATGGAGACGTCTGTATTTATCACCCAGAGGCTATGGAGTTAGGAAAAATTTCACGTCTGTTCATTCTTTTCGTGCGGTTTGCTTCTCAAATGCTAATTGGATTCCTACTCTGTTCTTTCACAGATGGCGAGAACACGCGCTTCCTCATCTACCGTCCCGCAGCCCGAGCCGCCAGCAACAGCTTCCACGCGGGGCAGAGGGCGAGGCCGAGGTCGCGCTAGGGGCCGAGGCAGGGGCAGGACCCAGCCTCCTGCAGCAGCACCAGTGGCGGAACCTCAGATTGATCTTGACGACGAGGTTCTGACCCCAGCAGCTTCGGCAGGCCCAGCTCCGGTTCCCGAGGGGTTTATTGCCACCCCAGTTCTTCAGGACTCTTTGGTCCGGTTGGTGGGCCTCATGGAGAATGTCACCCGAGCGGGCTTACTTCCTGTAGCACTAGCCACTCTTCACGCTGGAGGGGGTTCAGATTACTGCTACTCGTACTTCGGAACAAGTAGCTTCCCAAGCTCAGGTTCCAGCGGTTCAGCCAGCTGTGACAGTCCAGCCGGGAGCGGTAGCTCAAGCCGGCAATGAGGCGGCCATGTCCGCCGATGCTTTGTGGAGACTGGATAGGTTTAACAAGCTCTTCACCACTAGCTTCAGCGGTGCTTCTTCGGAGGATCCTCAGGACTTCCTATACAGCTGCCACGAGGTCCTCAGGAATATGGCCATTGTTGAGACCAACGGGGTAGACTTCGCGGCATTTTGCCTGTCCGGATCCGCCAAGACTTGGTGGAGGGATTATTGCTTGACTAGGCCAGCCGGTTTGCCATCTTTGACTTGGGAACAGTTTACAGAGTTATTTCTGGAGAAGTTTCTCCCCGTCACTCAGAGAGAGGCTTATCGGAGGCAGTTCGAGCGCCTTTAACAGGGGTCCATGACAGTTACCCAGTATGAGTCCAGGTTCATCGACTTGGCTCGGCATGCTCTCATCATACTCCCGACAGAGAGGGAGAGGGTGAGGAGATTTATTGACAGTCTCATCCAGCCGATTCGCCTTCAGATAGCTAGGGAGACTGGTAGTGAGATTACCTTCCAGGAGGCGGTCAATGTGGCCCGCAGAGTTGAGATGGTTCTGTCGCATGGAGGCGGTCATGGGTCAAATAAGAGACCCCGTCATTCAGGAAGATTCATTGGTGCTTCATCTGAAAACAGAGATTCATATGGTAGAGGCCATCCTCCTAGGCCCTTTCAGTCAGCTCTCCAGGTTTCTCACAGTGTTTCAGGTAACCGCGGATCTCAGATGCAGTATTCCGATCAGCAGTCTATCAGTGCACAACCGCTACAGAGTTTCCAGAGTCGGCAGCCTAAGGCTTGTTATATGTGTGGCGACACAAGGCACATTGCTAGGTATTGTCGTCGTGCTTTAAACAATTCTCCACACCAGGATTCCCGTGTTATGGCACAGGCACCAGATGTTCCGCAGCCCGCCCAGCTAGCTAGAGGTGGGGGTAGAGGTGCTAGAGGTAGAGGTAGAGGTACTGGAGGTGGAGCTCCGGTCAGCAGAGGTGGGGGCCAGCCAGCAGCAGGCCGTCCTAGAGATGTGGCTCAGGGTGGTGGGGCTTAGCCCCGATGTTATGCTTTTCCAGCCCGGCCCGAGGCGGAGGCTTCAGATGCAGTGATTACAGGTACGGTTCTGGTCTGTGATAACGATGCTTCGGTATTATTTGATCCAGGGTCTACCTACTCGTATGTCTCCTCTTATTTTGCACCGTATCTGGCCATGCCTAGTGACTCGTTGAGTGTTCTTGTTTATGTGTCTACTCCGGTGAGTAATTCCATTGTGGTAGATCGAGTCCATCGTTCCTGTGCAGTAGTGATTGGGGGTTTTGAGACCCGTGTAGACTTATTGCTTTTGGACATGGCTGATTTTGATGTCATATTGGGGATGGACTGGTTATCACCTTACCATGCCATCCTGGACTGCCATGCCAAGACTGTGACCTTAGCTTTACCGGGCATGCCCCGTTTGGAGTGGAAAGGGACTCCTGGTCATTCCACTCGTAGCATTATCTCTTACATGAAGGCTCGGCTTATGGTCGAGAAGGGGTGTTTGGCTTATCTGGCTCATGTTCGTGATTCCAGTGCTGAGGTCCTCTCTATTGAATCTGTGCCCGTGGTTCATGAGTTTCCCGAGGTTTTCCTATCCGACCTGCCGGGGATGCCACCCGACAGGGATATTGACTTTTGCATTGATGTGGCTCCGGGCACTCAACCCATTTCTATTCTGCCGTATCGCATGGCCCCGCCAGAGTTAAAAGAATTAAAGGAGCAGTTGCAAGACTTGCTCGAGAAGGGTTTCATTAGACCCAGTGTTTCACCTTGGGGTGCGCCCGTGTTGTTTGTCAAAAAGAAGGACGGGTCAATGAGAATGTGCATCGATTACCGATAGTTGAACAAGGCTACAATCAAAAATAAATACCCATTGCCAAGGATCGATGATTTGTTTGATTAGCTCCAGGGTGCGAGGGTATTTTCAAAGATTGATTTGAGGTCTGGTTACCATCAGTTGAAGATTAGGGCATCTGATGTCCCTAAGACAGCTTTCCGCACTCGGTATGGGCATTATGAATTCTTGGTGATGTCCTTCGGGTTGACAAATGCCCCAGCAGCTTTTATGGACTTGATGAACCGAGTGTTCAGACCTTACCTGGATTCGTTCGTGATAGTTTTCATCGACGACATCCTGGTATATTCCCGCAGCCAGGAGGAGCATGCACAACATCTCAGAGTGGTTCTTCAGACTCTGAGGGATAGTCGGTTGTATGCTAAGTTTTCAAAGTGTCAATTCTGATTGAGCTCAGTTACATTTCTGGGACATATTGTATCGGCAGAGGGTATTCGGGTTGATCCGAAAAAGATTGAGGAAGTCAAGAACTAGCCTAGGCCGGCGTCAGTTACAGAGATCCGAAGTTTCTTGGGACTGGCAGGCTACTATCGTCATTTTGTGGAGGGGTTTTCATCTATTGCAGCCCCGATGACCAAGTTGACCCAGAAAGGTGCCCAGTTCAGGTGGTCGGATGAGTGTGAGGCGAGCTTTTAGAAGCTCAAGACAGCTCTGACCACGGCACCAGTGTTAGTCTTTCCCACAGGCTCAGGGCCTTACACAGTTTATTGTGATGCCTCTCGTATTAATGCAAGAGGGCAAGGTCATTGCCTATGCTTCGAGGCAATTGAAAATTCATGAGAAGAACTATCCGGTGCATGACATAGAATTTGCAGCCATAATTCACGCCTTGAAGATTTGGAGGCACTACTTATATGGTGTGCCGTGTGAGGTGTTCACGGATCATAAGAGCCTTCAATATCTGTTCAAGCAAAAGGAGCTAAATTTGAGGCAGAGGAGGTGGTTGGAGATGTTAAAGGACTATGACGTCACTATCTTATACCATCCGGGAAAGGCCAACGTGGTTGCCAATGCCTTGAGTAGAAAGTCGACCAGTATGGGCAGTCTTGCCTATATTCCTGTCAGTGAAAGACCACTTGCTTTGGATGTTCAGACTTTGGCCAACCGATTTGTGAGATTGGATATTTCTGAGCCGAATCGGGTATTAGCTTACACGGTCGCTCATTCTTCATTATTGGAACGAATACGTGATCGACAGTTTGATGATCCTCATTTGTGTGCCCTTAGGGACACGGTGCAACACGGAGGTGCCAAGAAGGTCACCTTAGGTGACGATGGAATTTTGAGATTGCAGGGTCGAGTTTGTGTGCCCAATGTAGAGGGACTTCGGAATTGATTTTGAAAGAGGCCCATAGCTCCAGGTATTCTATTCATCCGGGCGCTGCAAAGATGTACCAGGATTTGCAACAGCACTATTGGTGGCGTAGGATGAAGAAGGATATAGTTGCATACGTGGCTCGGTGTTTGAATTGCCAGCAGGTTAAGTGCGAACATCAGCGACCTGGTGGACTATTCCAGAGAATTGAACTCCCCGAGTGGAAATGGGAACGGATCACTATGTATTTCGCTGTTGGATTTCCACAGACCCGGAAAAAGTTCGACGCAATCTGGGTCATTGTTGACAGGCTGACCAAGTCGGCACATTTCATCCCTGTGGCAGTCTCCTATTCATCTGAGAGGTTAGCCGAGATTTATATTCGGGAGATTGTTCGCCTTCATGGTGTGCCAGTATCTATTATTTCGGACCGGGGTACGCAGTTTACTTCGCGTTTCTGGAGGACAATCCAGCGGGAGTTGGGCACCCAGGTTGAATTGAGCACAGCGTTTCATCCTTAGATGGACGGACAGTCCGAGCGAACTGTTCAGATATTGGAGGATATGCTCCGATCTTGCGTTATTGACTTTGGAGGGTCATGGGACCAGTTTTTACCATTAGCAGAGTTTGCCTACAATAACAGCTACCAGTCGAGCATTCAGATGGCTCCTTATGAAGCATTATATGGTAGGCGGTGTCGAACTCCGGTTGGAGGTTTGAGCCGGGAGAGGCTCGGTTGCTAGGCACAGATCTGGTTCAGGAGGCCTTGAACAAGGTCAAAATCATTCAGGAAAGGCTTCGTACGGCTTAGTCCAGGCAAAAGAGCTATTCGGATCGCAAGGCCCGAGATATGTCTTTTATGGTTGGCGAGCGGGTATTACTCCGGGTGTCGCCCATGAAAGGCGTGATGAGATTTGGGAAGAGGGGCAAGCTTAGCCCTAGGTTTATTGGACCATTCGAAATTCTTGATCGAGTGGGGGAGGTAGCTTATAAGCTTGCATTGCCACCAAGCTTATTAGCCGTGCATCGAGTTTTTCATGTGTCTATGCTCCGGAAATATCAGGGCGACCCAACTCACGTGCTAGATTTCAGCACCATTCAGCTGGACAAGGACTTGTTTTATGAGGAGGAACCGGTAGCCATTCTAGACCGGGGAGTCCGAGTCCAATATGCGGAGCCGTTATCCACATCTTTTCCCCGACTCAGTACTTCTTTATCCTGCCCGTTCGAGGACGAACGGTTGTCTTAGAAGGGGAGAATGTAACGGCCCGATGTGTTGTAGAAACACATAAGATACTAATTGTTTAATTTTGGCTTGATTTAAGTGCAACTACCTCTTTGTAATTATGTCATTTTAACATTTTTGCAGGATATGAGGTATAAGAATCCAATAATTAAGAAAAGAGTTCAAAATGGTAAGTAATGCAGGATATGCGGTTGCATTTTAGACATGCGGACCGCATATCGTACACAGGCATCGCATACTTGGACAGATTTCTGGGCAAAGGTTCATGTCAGAAATGATGTCCAAAATACGGACCGCATTTCAGGAATGCGGACCACAAATTTGGCTGCCTGGATCGCAGAGGAACATAGAAACTGGACAAGTTTTATGTCAAAAATGCGGTGAGAAATGCGGACCGCATTTCTAAAATACGAATCGCAAATCCCACAGTGAGATCCCAGAATGAGGCAGAGTTTTGGGCCAAATGTTATGTCAGGAATGCGGTCGAAATGCGGACCGCATGTTCAGTTTGCGACCAGAATGCGATTGCATTCTGGACACCTGAACTTGTATTTTATCCCGAACTTTGACCCACTATAAATAGGAGCTAGGAACCCTAACATGCAAAAACCCCCTTATTTCGTCAGTCACCTCCGAAAAACTCGCTAAAACACCCTCAAACCCCAGCAAATCAACCTCCAAATCACCTTGAAAACAAACCCCAACATCTATTACAAGAAACCCCACCCTTTAACACTAAAGACGCAGACAAAATTTCTGCAAATCGTACCAAGATTTCAGCTGAGTTAAGGCACCCTATCAAGTTGTAGCCCGTTAGCCTCGATTGAGTTCGCCAAAAGTTCGTGAGCGTTCATAAAAGGTTGGGCTCGAAGAATCGTTGGAAGTTTAGGAAGTTATTGCAATGCCAGGTAAGTATTCGTTCTAACCTTAGCTTGAGGGATTAGGAATCGTGTCTTGTTTGCTAAATTGCTCCTTCTTGAGAACCACGTATAGGCATGGTGACGGGTGTCTATATGTTGGTGTCACGCATGACCGTGGGTCGTCTATGGTTAATCGTTATGTGGCTATTGTTTCAAATTGTTGAAAAATTCCCTTGAATTGTTATGACGTGTTGCATGTGAGAGCAGGTGGCATGCCTGCCACAAGATGTGGTGAATTGAGGGCGGGTGGTACGCCTACCACAAAGTTTCCTCTATTCGGCATAAAGTTGATGGTCAACCAGATTAGTTGAGTAAGAATTGCTAGGAGTCGAAGAGGTCCAGTGTCTAAATTGGGGGTAGTGTATTAGGAGTCTGTTAGAAGTTTAAAGGGTCCAATGTCACCTTAGTAAAGTCGTGTCAAGAGTGAACGAAATGATAATTGGGTTTGGAGGTTAGTTGTAGGATATTGACTGTAATTGAGTACTGACATTGATTGAGCTAAATAGAAGTCAAGTTTGGTTTGGTTATAGCTAAATTTCCCCCTGGCCAGGATGATTGTGTTGCTGTGATTTGTTCCCTTGCTGGGAAGTTGTTATGTTGATTTGATCCCTTGCCGAGACTTCTTGTGATTGTTGTGATGATGAAAGTGGGAGCGGGTGGTACGCCTACCACAGTATGAATTGTAAGTGGGAGCGGGTGGCACGTCTGCCACGAGATATTATGAAAGTGAGAGCGGGTGGTACGCCTACCACAGTATAAATTGTAAGTGGAAGGGGGTGCCACGCCTGCCACAAGAGGTTACTATAAGTGGGAACGGGTTGCACGCCTGCAACAAGAGGCTACTGGAGGAAAAAGGGTGAATTGTATTTCATTTCGTTTGTGTTAAAAGCTGAATTGTTGTTTTCCTTCTTACTCTTTGATGATTCCTTTTGCTTTACTTGTCTGTCGTTCCGATGTATGCTTTCTTTTCTCTGTTTAAGTTGTTTATGTATTTTATCTTCTGCTGTAGATACATATACGCTTAAAAATTGCACAGGTTTATCTGGAGTCTGGTCCTAGCCTCGTCACTACCTCGCCGGGGTTAGGCCAGGTACTTACCAGCACATGGGGTTGGTTGTGCTGATACTACACTCTGCACTCTTTTGTGCAGATCTCAGTGCTGCAGGCTACGAAAAGTAGGAAGTTTCCAGCCTCTGACTTTCAGGCGACCCAAGGCAGTTCTGCAGACGTCTGCGGACCTTGGAGTCCCCTGCCCATTTCTTGTATCTATTTCTCTTATGTAATCCAGAAACAGCATTTTGTGATATTCTTCAGACCTTGTTTGTAGTACTCTGTGAAACTGTGACACCAGATCTTGGGTAGACCGTTGTGGATAGTTTATCGGCGATAGTTGTGTAAAGTATTAACTTTGTGTTTATTTCGCTTGATGAATTACTGCTTTTCAGTTGATGCATTTGTGATGTAATGAATTCGTAAATAGAAACGTGGTAATTAGTCCGATTGACTGGCTTGCCTAGCTCTCACCAGTAGGCGCCATCACGACGCCCAGGGTGGAAAATTCGGATCGTGACATTATATAATCAGTGGGTAGAATTATTACCCAAATTTATATTTTTCCAGAAGGATAATATATTGTTCGAAGGAATGGCCCTTATGTATTTTTTTTTATTGAATTCTCCATCCCGTGGATAATGAAATGGTATATTTAAGTTAGTTATACTAGCAAGAGATTTCCCTATTTAAATAGAATATTTTACACAAAGTTCTGGAGTAAGATGCTTCAGAAAGATAAGGAAGGAAAAGTCCATGGCCAAGAAACCCTTGATAATATTCATAAGGCACTCAACAATTATAGTTCGAAAAGTAACAGCAGCAGTAATACTGAAGAAAGCAGCCCTTTCAAGCACTTGACCAGAAAATTACAAATGAAAAAGGGTGCAGTTTCGAAGAAAGAAATTCTAGCTTTTTACTTCGAAGAAATCAGATTAGATTTAGCAAGAAACTTTGAAATAGAAGTTTTACATAATGTGTCAATGGCATCAGTTGGTAATACCACAGATGAAGACACCTGCCTTGCTGGAGAATCTCAAGAAATTCAATCTGATCAAATTAATATTGAAGAAATTGAAAAATTTCTGAAGAAGATGAAAGATAAAGTAGAAGCATCTTCCTCTAAAAACGACGAAGGCAAAACAGTTGTTGGATAAAGAGTGAAGGCCCCATCGCAGAATTATTGGGGTAATAAAACAAATCAGCTTTTATAAAGCTGTAGAACCCAGCATGATAGTGTCGAGAATCAAATCTACATTTATAAAGTAAATTGTCGCTTTTACTTCTTCTTTTTCTTTGTTGGCCACACTTGTAATTATTTTGTTGGTCATTACTATTCATTTTTTGTTTTCGTCTTTTCAGGATCAATTATATATGGATCATAAGTTTTAGAATAGAGGAGGCTTTTCTGAATTCTCTCTTGCTCACTTGTAAAAACAATATCTGTTTTCAATTTTCTACATCAATAAGATAAAAAGACTTATCGATCACAACCGACGGTCTCAGTTATTTTAAATTTCTGTTTTTATTTATAAATTTAATTAGTTAGAGATTTAGCCTAAATGATAGGCTAAATACTTATGTGTTAAACTTAGGAATCTTGAGCTATTTTGCAGCATGCTTTAGTATTAATTTCAATACTGTATCTTTTCGATGATGCTTAGGTCAAAGGTTAAACCCAGGCTGTTTTATGTTTAGATACTAAGCCTTGGTTATGGCAGCATAAGCAGTGGTCTTTGCAAAATTCGTTGTTAAGCCAAGATGGGCGCTGTGAAAGGGTTTAGCAGGCAAGGCCGTGGTTTAAGGTTTACTGGAAAAAGTTATAATTTGACAGGGTTTAAATCCTTAGTAATCCTCCCTGTAGCTCCGTCGAAGCGATCTAGTGTTAAAAATTATTATACTATGCTCATCCAAAATACTATGCTAACACAAAATAATTATATGCTCACCCAAATTAATTTGATATTTCTCCTTTTATGAAGGATTTAGCTAAAGATATTGATATTCTTTATGATAGACATAAGAAGAACCCAAAACCTTGGACTAATAGTCATACAGATGCTATTCGTATTATAAAACAAAAGATTAATAACCTTCGTTGTTTAACACTTGCTAATCCAATTTATGATAAAGTTGTTGAAACTGATGCTTCTAAAATAGGTTTTGGGGGTGTATTCAAACAAATTTCTTATGATAATAAAGAATATCTTGTTCAGTTCCATTCTGGGAAATGGAATAATTCTCAGAGACATTACGCTACTGTAGCTAAAGAAATTCTTGCTTTGAGTTATATAATTAGAAGTTTTTAATAAAAACTAATTGTCAAGCTGCTAGATTTATCTTTAATAAAAATTTCAAGCATGATGTTTCAAAACAAATGTTTGCAAGGTGGCAAGCGCTATTAGCCCCTTTTGATTTCGAAATTCTTTATAAAAAGGGTAGTGATAATAGTCTTCCCGATTTTCTTACTAGGGAATATTTGAATTCATAATTCTTTGTGTTTCATTTTTCAGATGAGACCACAATATACACCCCCTCGGGGAAGGGGAAGAGGTAGAGGCAATGGCAGAGGTAATATCCTTACCCAAATTGGAAATCAAAAATTAATAGCTACTAATTGCAGAAAATTCAGCTGTTAAAGAATTCATGAATCTCATAAAATCCAAGCAAGATACGAGTAATAACCCACCATCTTATTCAACAGCCTTGACAGATGAAGGTCAAGAAAATGAGGTTTATAACCACAATCCGCAGAAAGAATTAATAATTCTGTTGGAACAATCGGATCTCAAATTGAAAGAGGAATCAGTATTTAGATACGGCATCATATGCCACAACTATTTATAAGTATAAATGAATTATGAGTTGATTTTACTATAAACATGATCAGCTGAAATTCAACATTTTTATCCATCTACTACAAGAATAGTTTATAACTTTTCTAAGATAATAATCAAGCGTATTATTCCTGCAGATGAATGAGGAATTAGAATTTTAAAGGAAAAGGATTATATCCACCCTGAACAGAAAATTCCTGTTAAGTTCAATTATTGGAATTATATCCAAAGTTTTAATAAAACTTTTCCATATGAAAATTCTAATAGAAAACATTCTTGGTTCATTAAAATCTTCCCCAATGTATTTAAGCAGAATTTTCCAAATTGATTTTGTGACTGGATAAGAATTTATATAATCAGTGGGTAGAATTATCACCCAAATTAATATTTTTTCCAGAAGGATAATATATTGTTCGAAGGAATGGCCCTTATGTATTTTTTTTTTATTGAATTCTCCATCCCGTGGATAATGAAAAGGGATATTTAAGTTAGTTATACTAGCAAGGGATTTCCCTGTTTAAAAAGAATTTTTTACCCAAAGTTCCGGAGTAAGATGCTTCAGAAAGATAAGGAAGGAAAAGTCCATGGCCAAGAAACCCTTGATAATATTCATAAGGCACTCAACAATTATAGTTCGAAAAGTAAAAGCAGCAGTAATACTGAAGAAAGCAGCCCTTTCAAGCACTTGACCAGAAAATTACAAATGCAAAAGGGTGCAGTTTCGGAAAAAGAAATTCTAGCTTTTTACTTCGAAGAAATCAGAAGAGATTTAGCAAGAAACTTTGATACAGAAGTTTCAGAT
This sequence comes from Nicotiana obtusifolia, assembly GCA_002018475.1. Classification (NCBI taxonomy): domain Eukaryota; kingdom Viridiplantae; phylum Streptophyta; class Magnoliopsida; order Solanales; family Solanaceae; genus Nicotiana; species Nicotiana obtusifolia. The sequence goes on along the minus strand of MCJB01048457.1, from coordinate 46,206 downwards.
AATGTATCAATGGCATCAGTTGGTAATACCACAGATAAAGACACCTGCCTTGCTGGAGAATCTCAAGAAATTCAATCTGATCAAATTAATATTGAAGAAATTGAAAAATTTCTGAAGAAGATGAAAGAAAAAGCGGAAGCATCTTCCTCTAAAAACGATGAAGGCAAAACAGTTGTTTGATAAAGATTGAAGGCCCCAACGCAAAATCATTGGGGTAATAAAACAAATCAGCTTTTATAAAGCTGAAGACCCCAGCATGATATAGTGTCAAGAATCAAATCTACATTTATAAAGGAAATTGTCGCTTTTACTTCTTCTTTTTCTTTGTTGGCCACACTTGTAATTATTTTGTTGGTCATTACTATTCATTTTTTGTTTTCGTCTTTTCAAGATCCATTATATATGGATCAAAAGTTTTAGAATAGAGGAGGCTTTTCTGAATTCTCTCTTGCTCACTTGTAAAAACAATATCTGTTTTCAATTTTCTACATCAGTAAGATAAAAAGACTTATCGATCACAACCGACGGTCTCAGTTATTTTAAATTTCTGTTTTTATTTATAAATTTAATTAGTTAGAGATTTAGCCTAAATGATAGGCTAAATACTTATGTGTTAAACTTAGGAATCTTGAGCTATTCTGCAGCATGCTTTAGTATTAATTTCAATACTGTATCTTTTCGATGATGCTTAGGTCAAAGGTTAAACCCAGGCTGTTTTATGTTTAGATACTAAGCCTTGGTTATGGCAGCATAAGCTGTGGTCTTCGCAAAATTCGTTATTAAGCCAAGATGGGCGCTGTGAAAGGGTTTAGCAGGCAAGGCCGTGGTTTAAGGTTTACTGGAAAAAGTTATAATTTGACAGGGTTTAAATCCTTAGTAATCCTCCCTGTAGCTCCGTCGAAGCGATCTAGTGTTAAAAATTATTATACTATGCTCATCCAAAATACTATGCTAACACAAAATAATTATATGCTCACCTAAATTAATTTGATATTTCTCCTTTTATGAAGGATTTAGCTAAAGATATTGATATTCTTTATGATAGACATAAGAAGAACCCAAAACCTTGGACTAATAGTCATACAGATGCTATTCGTATTATAAAGCAAAAGGTTAATAACCTTCGTTGTTTAACACTTGCTAATCCAATTTGGGATAAAGTTGTTGAAACTTATGCTTCTGATATAGGTTTTGGGGCTTTATTCAAACAAATTTCTTATGATAATAAAGAATATCTTGTTCAGTTCCATTCTGGGAAATGGAATAATTCTCAAAGAAATTACGCAACTGTAGCTATAGAAATTCTTGCTAAGTGTGTTCTAAAATATCAAACTGAGTTGTATAATCAGAAATTTTTAATAAAAACTAATTGTCAAGCTACTAGATTTATCTTTGATAAAGATTTCAAGCATGATGTTTCAAAACAAATGTTTGCAAGGTGGCAAGCGCTATTAGCCCCTTTTGATTTCGAAAATGTTTATAAATAGGGTAGTGATAATAGTCTTCCCGATTTTCTTACTAGAGAATATTTGAATTCATAATTTTGTGTGTTTCATTTTTCAGACGAGACCACAATATACACCCCCTCGGGGAAGAGGAAGAGGTAGAGGCAAAGGCGGAGGTAATATCCTTGCCCAAATTGGAAATCAAAAATTAATAGCTGCTAATTTTGCAGAAAATTCAGGGGTTAATACGGATCACCCCATATACAAAGAATTCATGAATTTCATAAAATCCAAGTAAGATACGGGTAATAACCCACCATGTTACTCAACAGCCTTGACAGATGAAGGTCAAGAAAATGAGGTTTATAACCACAATCCGCAGAAAGAATTAATAATTCTGTTGGAACAATCAGATCTCAAATTGAAAGAGGAATTAGTATTTAGATACGGCATCATATGCCACAACTACTTATAAGTATAGAATGAATTATGAGTTGATTTTACTATCAACAGGATCAGCTGAAATTCAACATTTTTATCCATCTACTACAAGAAAAGTATATAACTTTTCTAAGATAATAATCAAGCATATTATTCCCGCAGATGATGGGGAATTAGTACTTTAAAGGAAAAGGATTATATCCATCCTGAACAGAAAATTCCTGTTAAGTTCAATTATTGGAATTATATCCAAAGTTTTAATAAAACTTTTCTATATGAAAATTCTAATAGAAAACATTCTTGGTTCATTAAAATCTGCCCCAATGTATTTGAGCAGAATTTGCCAAATTGGTTTTGTGACTGGTGGACTTTATATGGCCCATTGATGGATATTTTACCATAAATTTTTAAGAATTTATATAATCAGTGGGTAAAATTATCACCCAAATTCATATTTTTCCAGAAGGATAATATATTGTTCGAATGAATGGCCCTTATGTATTATTTTTTTTATAGAATTCTCCATCCCGTGGATAATGAAATGAGATATTTAAGTTAGTTATACTTGCAAGGGATTTCCCTGTTTAAATAGAATATTTTACACAAAGTTCGGGAGTAATATGCTTCAGAAAGATAAGGGTGCAGTTTCGAAGAAAGAAATTGTAGCTTTTTACATCGAAGAAATAAGAAGAGATTAGCAAGAAACTTTGAAATAGAAGTTTCAGATAATGTGTAAATGGCATCAGTTGGTAATACCACAGATGAAGAAACCTGCCTTGCTGGAGAATCTCAAGAAATTCAATCTGACCAAGTTAATATTGAAGAAATTGAAAAATTTCTGAAGAAGATGAAAGAAAAAGCGGAAGCATCTTCCTCTAAAAACGACGAAGGCAAAACAGTTGTTTGATAAAGATTGAAGGCCCCAACGCAAAATCATTGGGGTAATAAAACAAATCAGCTTTAATAAAGCAGAAGACCCCAGCATGATATAGTGTCGGGAATCAAATCTACATTTATAAAGTAAATTGTCGCTTTTACTTCTTCTTTTTCGTTGTTGGCCACACTTGTAACTATTTTGTTGGTCATTACTATTCATTTTTTGTTTTCGTCTTTTCAAGATCCATTATATAAGGATCATAAGTTTTAGAATAGAGGAGGCTTTTCTGAATTCTCTCTTGCTCACTTGTAAAAACAATATCTGTTTTCAATTTTCTATATCAATAAGATAAAAAGACTTACTGTTCACAACCGACGGTCTCAGTTATTTTTAATTTCTGTCTTTATTTTTAAATTTAATTAGTTAGAAATTTAGCCTAAATGATAGGCTAAATACTTATGTGTTAAACTTAGGAATCTTGAGCTATTCTGCAGCATGCTTTAGTATTAATTTCAATACTGTATCTTTTCGATGATGCTTAGGTCAAAGGTTAAACCCAGACAGTTTTATGTTTAGATATTAAGCCTTGGTTATGGCAGCATAAGCGATGGTCTTCGCAAAACCTGTTGTTAAGCCAAGATGGGCGTTGTGAAAGGGTTTAGCAAGCAAGGCCGTGGTTTAAGGTTTACTTGATAAACTTAGAATTTGACAGGGTTTAAATCCTTAGCAATCCTCCCTGTAGCTCCGTCGAAGCGATCCAGTGTTAAAAATTATTATACTATGCTCACCCAAAATAATTTGATATTTCTCCTTTATGAAGGATTTAGCTAAAGATATTGATATTCTTTATGATAGACATAAGAAGAACCCAAAACCTTGGACTAATAGTCATACAGATGCTATTCGTATTATAAAACAAAAGGTTAATAACCTTCGTTGTTTAACACTTGCTAATCCAATTTGGGATAAAGTTGTTCAAACTGATGCTTCTGATATAAGTTTTGGGGGTATACTCAAACAAATTTCTTATGATAATAAAGAATATCTTGTTCGGTTCCATTATGGAAAATGGAATAATTCTCAGAGAAATTACGCAACTGTAGCTAATGTAATTCTTGCTAAGTGTGTTGTAAAATATCAAACTGAGTTATATAATTAGAAGTTTTTAATAAAAACTAATTGTCAAGCTGCTAGATTTATCTTTAATAAAGATTTCAAGCATGATGTTTCAAAACAAATGTTTGCAAGATGGCAAGCGCTATTAGCCCCTTTTGATTTCGAAGTTGTTTATAAAAAGGGTAGTGATAATAGTCTTCCCGATTTTCTTACTAGAAAATATTGAATTCATAATTCTTTGTGTTTCATTTTTCAGATGAGACCACAATATACACCCCTCGGGGAAGGGGAAGAGGTAGAGGCAATGGCAGATGTAATATCCTTGCCCAAATTGAAAATCAAAAATTAATAGCTGCTAATTTTGCAGAAAATTAAGCGGTTAATACGGATCACCCCATGTACAAAGAATTCATGAATTTCATAAAATCCAAGCAAGATACGGGTAATAACCCACCATCTTATTCAATAGCCTTGACAGATGAAGGTCAAGAAAATGAGGTTTATAACCACAATCCGCAGAAAGAATTAATAATTCTGTTGGAACAATCAGATCTCAAATTGAAAGAGGAATTAGTATTTAGATACGGCATCATATGCCACAACTACTTATAAGTATAGAATGAATTATGAGTTGATTTTACTATAAACAGGATCAGTTGAAATTCAACATTTTTATCCATCTACTACAAGAAAAGTATATAACTTTTCTAAGATAATAATCAAGCGTATTAATCAAGCAGATGATGGGGAATTAGTACTTTAAAGGAAAAGGATTATATCCACCGTGAACAGGAAATTCCTGTTAAGTTCAATTATTGGAATTATATCCAAAATTTTAATAAAACTTTTCTATATGAAAATTCTAATAGAAAACATTCTTGGTTCATTAAAATCTGCCCCAATGTATTTGAGCAGAATTTGCCAAATTGGTTTTGTGACTGGTGGACTTTATATGGCCCATCGATGGATATTTTACCATAAATTTTTAAGAATTTACATAATCAGTGGGTAGAATTATCACCCAAATTTATATTTTTCCAGAAGGATATTATATTGTTCGAAGGAATGGCCCTTACGTATTTTATTTTTTATAGAATTCTCCATCCCGTGGATAATGAAATGGGATATTTATGTTAGTTATACTTGCAAGGGATTTCCCTGTTTAAATAGAATTTTTTACACCAAGTTCTGGAGTAAGATGCTTCAGAAAGATAAGGAAGGAAAAGTTCATGGCCAAGAAACCCTTGATAATATACATAAGGCACTCAACAATTATAGTTCGAAAAGTAACAGCAGCAGTAATACTGAAGAAAGCAGCCCTTTCAAGCACTTGACCAGAAAATTACAAATAAAAAAGAGTGCAGTTTCGAAGAAAGAAATTCTAGCTTTTTACTTCGAAGAAATCAGAAGAGATTTAGCAAGAAACTTTGATATAGAAGTTTCAGATAATGTGTCAATGGCATCAGTTGGTAATACCACAGATGAAGACACCTGCCTTGCCGGAGAATCTCAAGAAATTCAATCTGAACAAATTAATATTGAAGAAATTGAAAATTTTCTGAAGAAGATGAAAGAAAAAGCGGAAGCATCTTCCTCTAATAACGACGAAGGCAAAACAGTTGTTTGATAAAGATTGAAGGCCCCATCGCAGAATTATTGGGGTAATAAAACAAATCAGCTTTTATAGAGCAGAAGACCCCAGCATGATATAGTGTGGGGAATCAAATCTACATTTATAAAGTAAACTGTCGCTTTTACTTCTTCTTTTTCTTTGTTGGCCACACTTGTAACTATTTTGTTGGTCATTACTATTCATTTTTTGTTTTCGTCTTTTCAAGATCCATTATATAAGGATCATAAGATTTAGAATAGAGTAGGCTTCTCTTAATTCTCTCTTGCTCACTTGTAAAAACAATATCTATTTTCAATTTTCTATATCAATAAGATAAAAAGACTTACTGGTCACAACCGACGGTCTCAGTAGTTTTAAATTTTTGTTTTTATTTTTAAATTTAATTAGTTAGCAATTTGGCCTAAATGATAGGCTAAATACTTATGTGTTAAACTTAGGAATCTTGAGCTATTCTGCAGCATGCTTTAGTATTAATTTCAATACTGTATCTTTTCGATGATGCTTAGGTCAAAGGTTAAACCCAGGCTGTTTTATGTTTAGATACTAAGCCTTAGTTATGGCAGAATAAGCGGTGGTCTTCGCAAAACCCGTTATTAAGCCAAGATGGGCGTTGTGAAAGGGTTTAGCATGCAAGGCCGTGGTTTACGGTTTACTGGAAAAACATAGAATTTGACAGGGTTTAAATCCTTAGTAATCCTCCCTGTAGCTCCGTCGAAGCGATCCAGTGTTAAAAATTATTATACTATGCTCACCTAAAATACTATGCTCACCCAAAATAATTATATGCTCCCCCAATATAATTTGATATTTCTCCTTTTATGAAGGATTTAGCTAAAGATACTGATGTTCTTTATGATAGACTTAAGAAGAACCCAAAACCTTGGACTAATAGTCATACAGATGTCTTTCGTATTATAAAACAAAAGTTTAATAACCTTCGTTGTTTAACACTTGCTAATCCAATTTGGGATAAAGTTGTTGAAACTGATGCTTCTGATATTGGTTTTGGGGGTATACAAAGAATTCATGGATTTCATAAAATCCAATCAAGCTACGGGTTATAACCAACCATCTTATTCAACATCCTTGACAGATAAAGGTCAAGAAAATGAGGTTTATAACCAGAATCCGCAAAAAGAATTAATAATTCTTTTGAAACAATCAGATCAAATGGAAAGATAATCCATGCAAATAATGGCCAGGTGTTTAGATACGAAAATTATATGCCACAACTACTTATAAGTATAGAATGAATTATGAGTTGATTTTACTATCAACAGGATAGCTGAAATTTAGCATTTTTATCCCTTTACTACAAGAAAAGTTTATAACTTTTCTAAGATAATAATCAAGTGTATTATTCCCGTAGATGAATGGGGAATTAGTACTTTAAATGAAAAGGATTATATCCACTCTGAACAGAAAATTCCTGTTAAGTTCAATTATTAGGATTATATCTAAAATTTTAATAAAACTTTTCTATATGAAAATTCTAATAGAAAACAATCTTGGTTCATTAAAATCTGCCCCAATGTATTTGAGCAGAATTTGCCAAATTGGTTTTGTGACTGGTGGACTTTATATGGCCTATCGATGGATATTTTACCAGAAATTTTTAAGAATTTATATAATCTGTAGGTAGAATTATCACCCAAATTAATATTTTTACATAAGGATAATATATTCTTCGAAGGAATGGCCCATATGTATTTTTTTTATAGAATTCTCCAACCCATGGATAATAAAATGGGATATTGAAGATAGTTATACTAGCAAGGGATTTCCCTGTTTAAATAGAATTTTTTACACAAAGTTCTGGAGTAAGATGCTTCAGAAAGATAAGGAAGGAAAGGTCCTGTCACGACCCAGATTCGGGCGTCGTGATGGCGCCTACTAGTGAAAGCTAGGCAATCCAGTCAATCGGACTAGTTACCACGTTTCTATTTACAAACTCATTACAACACAAATGTATCAACTGAAAAGAAGTAATTCAACAAGCGAAATAATCACAAAAGTTTATACTTTACACAACTATCGCCGATAAACTATCCTCAACGGTCTACCCAAGATCTGGTGTCACAGTTTCACAGACTATTTAAGAGTACTACAAACAGGGTCTGAAGAATATAACAAAATGTTGTTTCTGGATTTCATAGGAGAAACAGATACAAGAAATGGGCAGGGGACTCCAAGGTCCTCGGACGTCTGCAGAACTACCTTGGGTCGCCTGAAAATCAGAGGCTGGAAGCTTCCTACTGTTCGTAGCCTGCGGCACTGAGATCTGCACAAAAGAGTGCAGAGTGTAGTATCAGCACAACCGACCCCATGTGCTGGTAAGTGCCTGGCCTAACCCCGGCGAGGTAGGGACGAGGCTAGGACCAGACTTCAGATAAACCTGTGCAATTTTAAGCATATATGTATCTACAGCAGAAGATAAATGCATAAACAACTTAAACAGGGAAAAGAAAGCATACATCGGAACGGCAGACAAATAAAGCAAAAGGAATCATCAAAGAGTAAGAAGGAAAACTACAATTCAGCTTTTAACACAACGAAATGAAATACAATCCACCTTTTTTCCTCCAGTAACCTCTTGTTGCAGGCGTGCAACCCGTTCCCACTTACAGTAATCTCTTGTGGCAGGCATGCCACCCGCTCCCACATTCATAATACCTCGTGGCAGGCATGCCACCCGCTCCCACTTACAATTTGTACTGTGGTAGGCGTACCACCCGCTCCCACTTTCATAATATCTCGTGGCAGGCGTGCCACCCGCTCCCACTTACAATTTTTACTGTGGTAGGCGTACCACCCGCTCCCACTTTCATCATCACAACAATCACAAGAAGTCCTGGCAAGGGAACAAAGCAACATAACAACTTCCCAGCAAGGGAACAAATAACAACAACACAATCATCCTGGCCAGGGGGAAATTCAGCTATAACCAAACCAAACTTGACTTCTATTTAGCTCAATCAATGTCAGTACTCAATTACAGTCAATATCCTACAACTAACCTCCCAACCCAATTATCATTTCGTTGACTCTAGACACGACTTTACTAATGTGACACTGGACCCTTTGAACTTCTAACAGACTCCTAAAACACTACCCACAATTTTGACACTGGACCTCTTCGACTCCTAACAATTCTTACTCAACTAATCTAGTTGACCATCAACTTTATGCCGAATAGAAGAAACTTTGTGGTAGGCGTACCACCCGCCCTCAATTCACAACATCTCGTGGCAGGCGTGCCACCCGCTCCCACATGCAACACATCATAACAATTCAAGGAAAATATTCAACAATTTGAAACAATAGTCACACAACGATTAACCATATACGACCCACGGTCATGCGTGACACCAACATATAGACACCCGTCACCATGCCTATACGTTGTCCTCAAGAAGGAGCAATTTAACAAAACAAGACACGATTTCTAATCCCTCAACCTAAGGTTAGAACGAATACTTACCTCGCTTTGCAACAACTTCCTAGACTTCCAACAATTCCTCAAGCCCAACCTTTTATGGGTACTCACGAACTTTAGATGGACACAATCGAGGCTAACGAGCTGAAACATGGTAGGGTGCCTTAACTCAGCTGAAATCTTGGTACGCTTTGCAGCAATTGTGGGCTGGGTCTTTGGTGTTAGAGGGTGGGGTTTCTTGTAATAGATGTTGGGGTTTGTTTACAAGGTGATTTGGAGGTTGATTTGCTGGGGTTTGAGCGTGTTTTAGTGAGTTTTTCTGAGGTGACTGACGAAATAAGGGATTTTTTGCATGTTAATGTTCCTAGTTCCTATTTATAGTGGGTCGAAATTTGGGAGAAAATAAAATTTCAGGTGTCCAGAATGCGATCGCATTCTGGATGCAAACTCAACATGCGGTCCGCATTTGGACCGCATTTCTGGCATGGCATTTGGCCCAAAACTCTGCCTCACTCTACGATCTCACCGTGGGATTTGCGGTCCGCATTTTAAAAATGGGGTCCGCATTTCTCACCATATTTTTGACATAAGACTTGTCCAGTTCTCTGTTCCAATCTGCGATACAGGCAGCCAATTTGCGGTCCGCATTCCTGAAATGCGGTTCGCATTTCAGACATCATTTCTGGCATGAATCTTGCCCAGAAATCTGCCCAAGTATGCGATGCCTGTGTAAGATATGCGATTCGCATGTCTGAAATGCGACCGCATATCCTGCATAACATACCATTTTGAACTATTTTCTTAATTATTGGATTCTTATACCTCATATCCTGCAAAAATATTAAAATTGCAAAGTTACAAAGAGGGATTTGCACTTAAAACAAGCCAAGTCCAAACAATTAGTATCTTATGCGTTTCTACAACACATCGGGTCATTACAGGTCCATAGCCAAGAAACCCTTGATAATATTCTTAATGCACTCAAGAATTATAGTTTGAAAAGCAACAGCAGCAGTAATACTGAAGTAAGCAGCCCTTTCAAGCACTTGACCAGAAAATTACTAATGAAAAAGGGTACAGTTTCGAAGAAAGAAATTCTAGCTTCTTATTTCGAAGAAATCAGAAGAGATTTAGCAAGAAACTTCGATACAGAAGTTTCAGATGATGTGTCAATGGCATCAGTTGGTAATACCATAGATGAAGACATCTTCCTTGCTGGAGAATCTCAAGAATTTCAATCTGAACAAATTAATATTGAAGAAATTGAAGAATTTCTGAAGAAGATGAAGGAAAAAGCGGGAGCATCTTCCGCTAAAAACGACGAAGGGAAAATAGTTGTTTGATAAAGATTGAAGGCCCCATCGCAGAATTATTGGGGTAATAAAACAAATCAGCTTTTAGAAAGCAGAAGACCCCACCATGATATGGTGTCGAGAATCAATCTACTTTTATAAAGTAAATTGTCGCTTTTACTTTTTCTTTTTCTTTGTTGGCTGCACTTGTAATTATTTTGTTGGCCATTACTATTCATTTTTTGTTTTCTTCTTTTCAAGATCCATTATATAAGGATCATAAGTTTCAGAAAAGAGTAGGCTTTTCTGAATTCTCTCTTGCTCACTTGTAAAAGCAATCTTTGTTTTCAATTTTGTATATCAATAAGATAAAAAGACTTACTGGTCACAACCTACGGTCTCAGGTATTTTAAATTTTTGTTTTTATTTTTAAATTTAATTACTTAGAAATTTAGCCTAAATGATAGGCTAAATACTTATGTGTTAAACTTTGGAATCTTGAGCTATTCTGCAGCATGCTTTAGTATTAATATCAACACTGTATCTTTCCGATGATGCTTAGGTTAAAGGTTAAACCTAGGCAGTTTTAAGTTTACATAGTAAGCTCTGGTTATGGCAACATAACCGTTGGTCTTCGCAAAACCCGTTTTTAAGCCAAGATGTGAAAGGGTTTAGCAGGTAAGACCGTCGTTTAGAGTTTACTGGAAAAAGTTAGAATTTGACAGGGTTTAAATCCTTAGTAATCCTCCCTGTAGCTCCGTCGAAGCGATCCAGTGTTAAAAATTATTATACTATGCTCACCCAAAATACAATGCTCACCCAAAATAATTATAAGCTCACCCAAAATAATTTGATATTTCTCCTTTTATAAAGGATTTACCTAAAGATACTGATGTTCTTTATGATAGACTTAAGAAGAACCCAAAACCTTGGACTAATATTCATACAGATGTTGTTCGTATTATAAAACAAAAGTTTAATAACCTTCGTTGTTTAACACTTGCTAATCCAATTTGGGATAAAGTTGTTGAAACTGATGCTTCTGATATAGGTTTTAGGGGTATACTCAAACAAATTTCTTATGATAATAAAGAATATCTTGTTCAGTTCTATTCTGGGAAATGGAATAATTCTCAGAGAAATTACGCAACTATAGCTAAAGAAATTCTTGCTATAGCTAAGTGCGTTCCAAAATTTCAAACAGAATTATATAATCAGAAGTTTTTAATAAAAACTAATTGTCAAGCTACTAGTTTTTTCTTTAATAAAGATTTTAATCAAGATGTTTCAAAACAAATGTTAGCAAGATGGCAAGCGTTCTTAGCCCCTTTCGATTTCGAAATTATTTTTTAAAAGGGTAGTGATAATAGTCTTCCCGATTTTCTTACTAGAGAATATTTGAATTCATAATTCTTTGAGTTTCATTTTTCAGATGAGACCCCCTCGGGGAAGGGGAAGAGGTAGAAGCAATGGTAGAGGTAATATCCTTGCCCAAATTAGAAATCAAAAATTAATAGCTGCTAATTTAGCAGAAAATTCAGGGGTTAATACGGATCACCCCATGTACAAAGAATTCATGAATTCATAAAATTCAAGCAAGATACGGGTAATAACCCACCATCTTATTCAACAGCCTTGACAGTTGAAGGTCAAGAAAATGAGGTTTATAACCAGAATCCGCAGAAAGAATTAATAATTCTGTTGGAACAATCAGATCTCAAATTGAAAGATAATCCATGGCAAATAGTGGCCAGGTATTTAGATACGGCATCATATGCCACAACTACTTATAAGTATAGAACGAATTATGAGTTGATTTTACTATCAACAGAATCAGCTGAAATTCAACATTTTTATCCATCTACTACAAGAAAAGTTTATAACTTTTCTAAGATAATAATCAGGCATATTATTCCCGCAGATGAATGAGGAATTAGTATTTTAAAGGAAAAGGATTATATCCACCCTGAACAAATGAAAAAGGGTGCAGTTTCGAAGAAAGAAATTCTAGCTTCTTACTTCGAAGAAATCGGAAGAGATTTAGCAAGAAACTTTGATACAGAAGTTTCAAATGATATGTCAATGGCATCAGTTGGTAATACCACAGATGAAGATATCTGCCTTGCTGGAGAATCTCAAGAAATTCAATCTGAAAAGATTAATATTGAAGAAATGGAAGAATTTCTTAAGAAGATGAAGGACAAAGCGGAAGCATCTTCCTCTAAAAACGACGAAGGCAAAATAGTTGTTTGATAAAGATTGAAGGCCCCATCGCAGAATTATTGGGATAATAAAACAAATCAGCTTTTATAAAGCAGAAGACCCCACCATGATATAGTGTCGGGAATCAAATCTACTTTTATAAAGTAAATTATCGTTTTTTGTCACGACCCGGATTTCCCACCCTCGGGCGTCGTGATGGCGCCTACTAGTAAAAGCTAGGCAAGCCAATCAATCGGACTAATTACAACGTTTCCATTTACGAATTCATTACATCACAAATGCATCAACTGAAAAACAGTAATTCAACAAGCGAAATAAACACAAAGTTAATACTTTACACAACTATCGCCGATAAACTATCCACGACGGTCTACCCAAGATCTGGTGTCATAATTTCACAGACTATTTAATAGTACTACAAACAGGGATTGAAGAATGTAACAAAATATTATTTCTAGACTACATAGAAGAAACAGATACAGGAAATGGACAGGGGACTCCAAGATCTGCGGACGTCTGCAGAACTACCTTGGGTTGCCTGAAAATCAGAGGCTGGAAGCTTCCTACTGTTCGTAACCTGCGGCACTGAGATCTGCACAAAAGAGTGCAGAGTGTAGTATCAGCACAACCGACCCCATGTGCTGGTAAGTGCCTGGGCTAACCCCGGCGAGGTAGTGACGAGGCTAGGACCAGACTCCAGATAAACCTGTACAATTTTAAGCATATATGTATCTACAGCAGAAGATAAAATACATAAACAATTTAAACAGGAGAAAGGAAAACATACATCGGAATAGCAGACAAATAAAACAAAGCGAATCATCAATGAATCAGAAAGAAAACTGCAATTCAGCCTTTAACACAATGAAATGTAATACAATCTACCCTTTTTCCTCCAATAACCTCTTGTTGCAGGCGTGCAACCCGTTCCCACTTACAGTAACCACTTGTGGCAGGTGTGCCACCCGCTCCCACATACATCACATCCCGTGGCAGGCGTGCCACTCGCTCCCACTTACAATATATACTGTGGTAGGCATACCACCCGCTCCCACTTTCATAATATCTCGTGGCAGGCGTGCCACCCGCTCCCACTTACAATATATATTGTGGTAGGCATACCACCCGCTCCCGCTTTCCTCATCACAACAATCACAAGAAATCCCGGCAAGGGAACAAATCAACATAAACACTTCCCAGCAAGGGGACAAATAACAGCAACCAATCATCCTGGCCAGGGGGAAAATAACCAAACCAAACTTGACTCCTATTTAGCTCAATCAGTGTTAGTACTAAATTATAGTCAAAATCCTACTACTAACCTTCCAACCCAATTATCATTTCATTAACCCTAGACACGACTTGCTAATGTGGAACTGGACTCCTGATCTTCTAACGGACTCCTAAAACACTACCCGCAATTTGACACTAGACCGCTTTGACTCCTAAAAATTCTTACTCAACTAGTCTAGTCAACCATCAACTTTATGCCAAATAGAAGAAGGCTAGAACCATGACCAAAGGAACAACTAAAATGAAGCAACCTTGTGGTAGGCGTACCACCCGCCCTCAATTCACAATATCTTGTGGCAGGCGTGCCACCGCTCCAACATGCAACACATCATACCAAATCAAGGATAATATTCAACAATTCGAAACAATAGTCACACAACGATTGTCCATATACGACCCACGGTCATGCGTGACACCAACATATAGACACTCGTCACCATGCCTATGTGTTGTTCTCAACAAGGAGCAATTTAACAAACAAGACACGATTTCTAATCCCTCAAGCTAAGGTTAGAACAAACACTTACCTTGTTTTGCAATAACTTCCTAGACTTCCAACGATTCTTTAAGTCCAACCTTTTAGGAACGCTCACGTACTTTAGGCGAACTCGATTGGAGCTAACGAGCTACAACTTGGTAGGGTGCCTTAACTCAGCTGAAATTCTTGGCACAATCTGCAGCAAATTTGAGCTGGGTCTTTGGTGTTAGAGAGTGGGGTTTCTTGTAATAGATGTTGGGGTTTGAAGGGAGTGATTCTACGGTTGTTTTTCAGCTTAAATTGGGGCTATTTTCCGGTGAGTTGCAGCTGGTTCTTGGTGGGTTTAAATGGGGAAAGCTAGGCTGGTAAATGGGAGGTTGATGACTATAATTGGGATATGTTTCTCACGGATTTTGGGGTTGTTTCAACGTGATTTTGGAGATTGATTTGTTGGGGTTTGGGGGTGTTTTGGAGAGGTTTCTGAGGTAATTGACGAAAATAAGGGGTTTTTTGCATGTTAGGGTTCCTAGTTCCTATTTATAATGGGTCAAAATTCGGAACAAAATAAAAGTTCAAGTGTCCAGAACTCGATCGCATTCTGGTCGCAAACTCAACATGCGGTCCGCATTTGGACCGCATTTCTGGCATGGCATTTGGCCCAAAACTCTGCCTCACTCTGCGATCTCACTGTGGGATTTGCGGTCCGCATTTCTCACTGCATTTTTGACATAAGACTTGTCCAGTTCTCTGTTTCAATCTGCGATACAGGCAGCCAAATTTGCCGTTCACATTTCAGACAGCATTTCTGACTTGAACCTTTGCCCAAAAATCTGTCCAAGTATGCGACGCCCATGTAAGATATGCGGTCCGCATGTCTGAAATACGACCGCATATCCTGCATTACTTACCTTTTTGAACTCTTTTCTTAATTATTGGATTCTTATACCTCATACCCGCAAGAATGTTAAAATTGCATAATTACAAAGAGGGATTTGTACATAAGACAACCCAAATTTAGACAATTAGTATTATATGTGTTTCTACGACACATCGGGCCGTTACATTCTCCCCCTCTAAGACAACCGTTCGTCCTCGAACGAACAGGATAAAGAAGTACCTGAGTCGGGAAAAAGATGTGGATAACGGCTCCGCATATCGGACTCGGACTCCCAGGTCGATGCCTGAGGTGGCTGACCTCTCCACGGAACACGAACAGAAGGGAAACTCTTTGATCTCAGCTGATGGACTTGCCGGTCTAGAATGGCTATCGGTTCCTCCTCATAAGACAATTCCTTGTCCAGCTGAACGGTGCTAAAATCTAGCACGTGAGTTGGATTGCCATGATATTTCCGGAGCATCGACACATGAAAAACTGGATGCACGGCTGATAAGCTTGGTGGCAATGCAAGCCTATAAGCTACCTCCCCCACTCGATCAAGAACTTCGAATGGTCCAATGAACCTAGGGCTAAGCTTTCCCCTCTTCCCAAATCTCATCACGCCTTTCATGGGCGACACCCGGAGTAATACCCGCTCGCCAACCATAAAAGACATATCTCGGGCCTTGCGATCCGCATAGCTCTTTTGCCTGGACTGAGCCATACGAAGCCTTTCCTGAATGATTTTGACCTTGTTCAAGGCCTCCTGAACCAGATCTGTGCCGAGCAACCGAGCCTCTCCCGGCTCAAACCACCCAACCAGAGTTCGACACCGCCTACTGTATAATGCTTCATAGGGAGCCATCTGAATGCTCGACTGGTAGCTGTTATTGTAGGCGAACTCTGCTAATGGAAAAAACTGGTCCCATGACCCTCCAAAGTCAATGACACAAGCTCGGAGCATATCCTCCAATATCTGAACAGTCCGCTCGGACTATCCGTCCGTCTGAGGATGAAACGTTGTGCTCAATTCAACTTGGGTGCCCAACTCCCGCTGGACTGCCTTCCAGAAACGCGAAGTAAACTGCATACCCCGGTCCGAAATAATAGATACTGGCACACCATGAAGGCGAACAATCTCTCGAATATAAATCTCGACTAACCTCTCAGACGAATAGGAGACTGCCACTGGGATGAAATGTGCTGACTTGGTTAGCCTGTCAACGATGACCCAAATTGCGTCGAACTTCTTCCGAATCTACAGAAGCCCAACAGCGAAGTCCATAGTGATCCGTTCCCATTTCCACTCGGGGAGTTCAATTCTCTGGAACAGTCCACCAGGTCGCTGATGCTCGCACTTAACCTGCTGGCAATTTAAACACCGAGCCACGTATGCAGCTATATCCTTTTTCATTCTACGCCACCAATGATGCTGTCGCAAATCCTGATACATATTTGTTGCGCCCGGATGAATAGAATACCTGGAGCTATGGGCCTCCTTCAAAACCAATTCCCGAAGTCCCTCTACATTGGGCACACAAACTCGGCCCTGTAATCTCAGAATTCCATCATCACCTAAGGTGACCTGCTTGGCACCTCCTCGCTGTACCGTGTCCCTAAGGACACACAAATGAGGATCATTAAACTGTCGATCACGTATTCGTTCCAACAATGAAGGATGAGTTACAGTGTAAGCTAATACCCGATTCGGCTCAGAAATGTCCAATCTCACAAATCGATTGGCCAAAGTCCGCACGTCCAAAGCAAGTGGTCTTTCACCAACAGGAATATAGGCAAGACTGCCCATACTGGCCGACTTTCTACTCAAGGCATCAGCCACCACATTGGCCTTTCCCGGATGGTAAAAGATAGCGACATCATAGTCCTTTAACATCTCCAACCACCTCCTCTGCCTCAAATTTAGCTCCTTCTGCTTGAACAGATACTGAAAGCTCTTATGATCCGTGAACACCTCACACGGCACGCCATATAAGTAGTGCCTCCAAATCTTCAAGGCATGAATTATGGCTGCCAATTCTAAATCATGCACCGGATAGTTTTTCTCATGAACCTTCAACTGCCTCGAAGCATAGGCAATGAACTTGCCCTCTTGCATTAACACTGCACCAAGCCCAATACGAGAGGCATCACAATAAACTGTGTAAGGCCCTGAGCCTGTGGGCAAGACTAACACTAGTGCCGTGGTCAGAGCTGTCTTGAGCTTCTGAAAGCTCGCCTCACACTCATCCGACCACCTGAACTGGGCACCTTTCTAGGTCAACTTGGTCATCGGGGCTGCAATAGATGAAAACCCCTCCACGAACCGACGATAGTAGCCTACCAGTCCCAAGAAACTCTAGATCTCTGTAAGTGACGCCGACCTAGGGCAATTCTTGACTGCCTCAATCTTCTTCAGGTCAACCTGAATGCCCTCTGCCGATACAATATGACCCAGAAATGTAACCGAACTCAACCAGAAATCAGACTTTGAAAACTTAGCATACAACCGACTATCCCTCAGAGTCTGAAGAAACACTCTGAGATGCTGTGCATGCTCCTCGTGGCTGCGGGAATATACCAGGATGTCGTCGATGAAGACTATCATGAACGAGTCTAGGTAAGGTCTGAAAACTCGGTTCATCAAGTCCATAAAAGCTGCTGGGGCATTAGTCAACCCAAATGACATAAGCAAGAATTCATAATGCCCGTACCGAGTACGGAAAGCTGTCTTAGGGACATCGGACGCCCTAATCTTCAATTGATGGTAGCCAGACCTTAAATCGATCTTTGAGAATACCCTGGCACCCTGGAGCTGATCAAACAAATCATCGATCCTCGGCAATGGATACTTATTCTTGATTGTAACCTTGTTCAATTGTCGGTAATCGATGCACATTCTCATTGACCCGTCCTTCTTTTTAACAAACAACACCGGCGCACCCCAAGGTGAAACACTGGGTCTAATAAAACCCTTCTCGAGCAAGTCTTGCAACTGCTCTTTTAATTCTTTTAACTCTGGCGGGGCCATGCGATACGGCGGAATAGAAATGGGTTGAGTGCCCGGAGCCACATCAATGCAAAAGTCAATATCCCTATCGGGTGGCATCCCCGGCAGGTCGGATGGAAAAACCTCGGGAAACTCACGAACCATGGGCACAGATTCAATAGAGAGGAGCTCAACACTGGAATCACGAACATGAGCCAGATAAGCCAAACACCCCTTCTCGACTGTACGCCGAGCCTTCATATAGGAGATAATGCTACGGGTGGAATGACCAGGAGTCCCTTTCCACTCCAAATGGGGCATACCCGGTAAAGCTAAAGTCACAGTCTTGTCATGGCAGTCCAGGATGGCGTGGTAAGGTGATAACCAGTCCATCCCCAATATGACATCAAAGTCGACCATGTCTAAAAGCAATAAGTCCGCACGGGTCTCAAGATCCCCAATCACTACAACACAGAAACGATGGACTCGATCTACCATGATGGAATCACTCACCGGGTAGACACTTAAACAGGAACACTCAATGAATCACTAGGCATGGCCAGATACGGTGCAAAATAAGAGGAGACATACGAGTAGGTAGACCCTGGATCAAATAATACCGAAGCATCGTTATCACAGACCAGAATCGTACCTATAACCACTGCATCTGAAGCCTCTACCTCAGGCCGGGCTGGAAAAGCATAACATCGGGGCTGAGCCCCACCACCCTGAGCCACATCTCTAGGACGGCCTGCTGCTGGCTGGCCCCCACCTCCGCCGACCTGAGCTCCACCTCCAGTACCCCTACCTCTACCTCTAGTACCTCCACCCCCACCTCTAGCTAGCTGGGTGAGCTGCAGAACATCTGGTGCCTGTGCCATAACACGGGAATCCTGGTGTAGAGAGTTGCTTAAAGCACGACGGCAATACCTAGCAATGTGCCTTGTGTCGCCACACGTATAACAAGCCTTAGGCTGCCGACTCTGGAAACTCAATAGTAGTTGTGCACTGATAGACTGCTGATCGAAATACTGCATCTGAGATCCGCGGTTACCTGAAACACTATGAGATACCTGGAGAGCTAACTGAAAGGTTCTAGGAGGGTGGACTCTACCATATGAATCTCTGCTTCCAGATAAAGTACCAATAAATCTGCCTGAACGACGGGGTCTCTTTCCGACCCATGATCACCTCCGTGTGACAGGACCACCTCGACTCTGCGATCCACATTGACCGCCTCCTGGAAGGTAATTTCACTACCAGTCTCCCTAGCCATCTGAAGACAAATCGGCTGAATGAGACCGTCAATAAATCTTCTCACCCTCTCTCTCTCTGTAGAAAGTATGATGAGAGCATGTCGAGCCAAGTCGATGAACCTGGACTCATACTGGGTAACTGTTAGGGATCCCTGTTGAAGGCGCTCAAACTGCCTCCAATAAGCCTCTCTATGAGTGACGGGGAGAAACTTCTCTAGAAACAACTCTGTAAACTGTTCCCAAGTCAAAGATGGCGAACCGGCTGGCCTAGTCAAGCAATAATCCCCCCCACCAAGTCTTTGCAGATCCGAACAGGCGAAATGTCGCGAATTCTACCCCGTTGGTCTCGACAATACCCATGTTCCTGAAGACCTCGTGGCAGCTGTATAGGAAGTCTTGGGGATCCTCCGAAGAAGCACCGCTGAAAGTAGTGGTGAAGAGCTTGGTGAACCTATCCAGTCTCCACAAGGCGTCGGCAGACATAGCCACCCCATTGTCGGCTTGAGCTACTGCTCCCGGCTGGACTGTCACAGCCGGCTGATCCGCTGGAACCTGAGCCTGGGGAGCTACTTGCTCCGGGGTATGAATAGCAGGAGTCTGAGCCCCTCCTCCGGACTGAGGGGTGGCTGGTGTTGCAGGAAGTAAGCCTGCTCGTGTGACATTTTCCATGAGTCCCACCAACCGGACCAAAGCGTCCTGGAGAACTGGGGTAGCAATAAACCCCTCCGGGACCCGAGCTGGGCCCACCGGAGCTGCTGGGGTCGGAACCTCCTCGTCAAGATCAATCTGAGGTTTCGCCACTGGTGCTGCTGCAGGAGGCTGAGTCCTGCCCCTGCCTTGACCCCTAGCACGACCTCGGCCTCGCCCTCTACCCCGCGTGGAAGTTGTTGCTGGGGTTTCGGGCTGCGGAGCGGTAGACGAGGAAGCGCGTGTTCTCGCCATCTACAAAAGAATAGAGTAGGAATCCAATTAGCATTTGAGAAGCAAGCCGCACGACAAGAATGAACAAATGTGAATTTTTTCCTAACTCTGTAACCTCTGGGTGATAAATACGGACGTCTCCATATCGATCCCTCAGACTCTACCGAGTTTGTCTGTGAACGGTGAGGCCTATGTAAACCTAGGGCTCTGATACCAACCTGTCACGACCCGGATTTCCCACCCTCGGGCGTCGTGATGGCGCCTACTAGTGAAAGCTTGGCAAGCCAGTCAATCGGACTAATTATCACGTTTCCATTTACAAATTCATTACATCACAAATGCATCAACTGAAAAATAGTAATTCAACAAGCGAAATAAACACAAAGTTAATACTTTACACAACTATCGCCAATAAACTATCCACGACGGTCTACCCAAGATCTGGTGTCACAATTTCACAGACTATTTAAGAGTACTACAAACAGTGTCTGAAGAATGTAACAAAATATTGTTTCTGGACTACATAGAAGAACAGATATAGGAAATGGACAGGGGACTCCAAGATCCGCGGACGTCTGCAGAACTACCTTGGGTCGCCTGAAAATCAGAGGCTGGAAGCTTCCTACTATTCGTAACCTGCGGCACTGAGATCTGCACAAAAGAGTGCAGAGTGTAGTATCAGCACAACCGACCCCATGTGCTGGTAAGTGCCTGGACAAACCCTGGCGAGGTAGTGACGATGCTAGGACCAGACTCCAGATAAACCTGTGCAATTATAAGCATATATGTATCTACAGCAGAAGATAAAATACATAAACAATTTAAACGGGAAAAAGGAAAACATACATCAGAATAGCAGACAAATAAAATGAAGCGAATCATCAATGAATCAGAAAGAAAACGGCAATTCAGCCTTTAACACAATGAAATGTAATACAATCCACCTTTTTTCCTCCAGTAACCTCTTGTTGCAGGCGTGCAATCCGTTCCCACTTACAGTAACCTCTTGTG
>MCJB01048456.1:30218-48086 GCA_002018475.1 Nicotiana obtusifolia | reverse complement strand
GGATCAAAGGGAAGCAGGTTGTTTGCACTTCTACTTCTCCGCATTCAACAGAAAAGCCTGTGTCAAAGCAAACAACGTGAGCCGATTAATAAAACTTGAATAAATAACAAATAAAAGCTGTAATTTGTAAAGTAGTAGAATTTTTAAGTCCCCGGCAACGGCGCCAAAAACTTGTTGCTCCCTTACGCACACGCAAGTATACGTGATCGACAAGTAATATAGGACAATGAGTCCGGATTATCGTACCCAGGGGACTTAAGTTACTACTTTATAACAACTAATATCGTTATTTAATCAAGCAAAGATCAAGTTTAGTATATAGTTTATTCTAAATTGTAATTCTAATTTAATCTAAGAATTGCAAAGAACAAATATGTATTTTGTAATCAATGAAACAAAGATTCCAGAGTTGTGATTTTACTTCCAATCCTATTGCGTTCTAATTGACTTATCGTTTACATAGTTAATGTAAGATTACTAATTAATCGATAATGATACTCATAGCCTTCTTCCGAAGTACTATGCGCCTATTCCTAACAAGATTAATGCCTATATTCCTATGGAATTAATCTAGCAAGAATGCATGAAGAACACGATTATCTAATTAAGCATGGTGATTAAGTATATTCCTATCCTAACCACGAATCCGCTCTTTTTAACAAAGTTAAGAACATGCTTTCTTCAATCCTTATTCTAATCTAAACTTAGTTTTCTCAAACATCGCATAGATAATTGATAGAACTTAATTGGTGGCCAAAACAATTAAGCAATTTAGCATAGAATTGAAGAAACAATCTTATCCACATTAACTATTAAAACGAATTCATCAAGTTAGAAACACGATATTCATGGCTAATCACAACCCCAGAACAAGGGGTGATTAGCCACTCATGTTCAACAAAATCAAATAACTAAGTAAGAAAACCTAAAATAAAGATACAAGTTTGGATTGATGAACTGAGAAATTGTTGTTGTTGTTGATGTTCCTAGGCTTCTTTTTTCTCCAAAATCACGTTCTACCCCTCTTAGATAGGTTTAGGGATGTTTATATAGGAGTTGGGAAGGTTTTGGGTCGGTTTGGGGGTCTTTTAGACAAAGTAAGAAACAATCCCGAAGTCAGTCCCCTAGGGGGCGCTGGGCGTTGGCCAGGGGACTGAAGGCAGAATGTTTTTCAAGCTCACTGGTTCCAGTGCCACAGGCAGCGCTGGGCGCTGGCCTGTGGGCTGGTGTCCTCCTTCGTCCGTTTCTTCTTGTTTTAACTCGTTTCTTCCCCAGTTTCGTCCCCGATTGCTTTTAACTCATTCCTACACATAAAAACACATTATATTAACATGAATCAATGTGATTAACATCCAAATCCAAACAAACAAAAGCTGAATATGGGATAAATTATACATCAATTAGTACTTTTTCTACCAATTATCAGCTAGATCATCCCATGTGTGCCAGTGGGAGATTTCTTGATCCATATGCCATTCCGAGGCGATTCGTGTCAGGCTTTCTCCGAAATAGGCCATCAACAACTCTTTTTTCCCACCAGCCCCTAGTAGCTGATTGCAGTATCTTTTTAGATGAGCAATGGGTTCTCCGTACCCATCATACTTCTCGAACTTTGGAATTTTGAAGCTGGCAGGCAGATGAACATTTGGGAACATGCATAAGTCTGAATATGACACACTTTTGTGGCCACTCTGCCTTGCATGTTTTTTAAACTTTGCTCCAAGCTTCTCATTTTGCGAGCCATTTCTTCCTGCTCGGGGTTCCTTACTGTCCTTTCATATTCAATATGGGACTCATATTGTGGTTGTTGAGCATATGATTTTGGAGTAACATGAGTTATGTCCGAATGAATTGTGGGCCCTGGAAGGTGAATGTTGAAGGCTCAAAGCATGGCCTGCGCATGGTTGGCTGTGCCATGGTGAAGAGCGGTGGTGCAAAGACCAATATTGACGGTGCTCCCGAGAACAGTGCCTGGGGTCGAAGCACTGAAGGCATATCGGTGAAGGATGACTTAGAAGAGTACCCAAATGGGACAAATAGATTCGTCATATGGATGTTGGTGGTTCTGACTGTCCTTGGGACTAGCTGGGGGAAACCGGGAATGGCGCTTGGCGGTTCCCTGCCGTTGGACCAGGCGTCCCACATTTCCAACATGTGGAGATGCAACATCTTGTTTTCTTCAGTAGTTGCCGTCTCGGGTTGTGAAATAACAGGTTCAGGGCTATCCTTAGTGTTAATGATGCGGAGATTGCTTCCGAAGCCATTGTGATCTTTCCTTTTGATCTTGTAAAATAGGGGTGAGAAGCCAGATTTCCGACAAAACCAACCACCTTAACAAGACCTAATTTCTTGTTGCACATAACACCCTTGTTAGATTGAGACATTTAATAGATAGGGAATCACATATTAGGGATGCAATGCACCTGAACAGTTCAACGATTCTGAAATATTTTGTCACGACTGCATGTTTCATCCCGGCTTTCACTATCTCTTTTACTCTGTAGCTTTTTTCTTTTATTCATTCACTTCATATCTTGATTTCTTTTTGTGTTTTTTTGCTCTTTCATTTTTATCGCACTTTTCTTCTCTCTTTTTTTTTTATTGTAATTCTCTCTCTTTGTTGATTTTCTGTTAGATTAATTAGGGCTATGATCGCATCCGATGGGATTGCCTACGTATCATGACGCCGTATGAATCAGACCATCACATAATTCAGGAGAATAAACGTGAAATGAAAAAAAGAGTTTTTTGGATTTTTTTTAAAATTTCATTAATAAAAATCTTTTTGGTTTTTCTGTTACAAGGAATCGGAGGTACTGATGGAAGAAAGGACAAACAGACTTGACATGAACAAACAGACTCGAGAAAAGTAAAATACTGACTGAAAAGCCAAAAAATAAGAATAAATAAGAGCCTCAAAGGTTTCATCTGAAATGGCTTGCTGCCTATTTAGTTAATTTTTTGTTCTGATCTCAACATTCCATGTGTATTCTTGAATAATCTCATTTTTCAGTTATTCAACCATTTCATTTTACAAAGTTCAATGTTAACCAGATTATTCTACATTTATCTCTTTCAATGCAACAACAAGATCTTATTTATAATAAGTGATTTTTATTGGTTGGTTAATTGGTCACATTTTATTCATGAAATGGCTTGGATTGGTATTAGTCTGGATACGGCAAAATCATTCTATTAGATCGAATAAGTACATTCGATCTAATAAGTACCTTGTGTTAGAATTGAGAAATTCTATGGCTCGGATCTTTAGTATTCTCTTATTTATTACCTGTGTCTACTATTTAGGCAAAATACCTTCACCCATTCTTACTAAGAAACTGAAAGAAGCCTCAAAAACAGAAGAAGGGTGGAAAGTGAGGAAGAAAGAGATGTAGCAAATGACACCCTTTTCTTGGAGCAAGCGTCCAATTTGATGTGCACGGGCTTCCAACACCTGCGTGGCTGTGTTGTTTTGGTCTTGCAACTTCTGCACGCTATCTTCTAATTGGTAAATCAGTGCATAACAATGTTCTCTTTCTGTTTTGAAGTTCTTTGTCTGCTAAACCATTTCATTTTCGAGGGTAGCCAGCTTTTCTCTTAAAATCGTGACTCCTCTATCATATCTTTGTTTCAATTGGCAGGCTGACCTTGCCTGTTATTCTGCACCTTTTGCCAACTTTGTTCGAGCTTTTCCAAGTCTTCCTCGGCCTTTGTCAGATCAGCCGTGTAATCATGCACTTTTTGCTCCAAATTGCTTATGTGTTTTTCATCCCTCTCACTTCTTACTAGCGTTTCAGCTCTTATTTTCATTTTATGGATCTAAGCTCGGAGGCTTCGTTTTCCTGGGCCAACCTTTTCTTTTCTCCTTCATCCTCAGCAGCTTGCAACCTACTGTCAAATTTGATGGTTCTGACTTGATCGTCTAATTTGCTTATAGTGGTCCGGTATTCCTTCTCTTTGGCTAACCAAACCCACTGTTCTTATGCTGCATCGATAAATTCTTGGATATGGGGCCTTTTAGTCGGCCTTTCAGATTCGTCATTTGTTGTGACTCTCTTTCCATACCAAGTAACATAGCCAGCTAGGACCTCTCCCTTGGACAAATCGTGCACTCTGGTGTTTGTCCCCAAATACTGGCATTCGCTCCAAACTTAGTGAACCATTACTTCAGGAAAATGGGCATCAGAGCAGATTTCAACCACATGAGTACTAAGAGCTTTATCTCTAGGAACTGTTTGGCATCTTCCAAGCTGTCTCAAAACCTGGTACGGGGCATAAGTCTGGATGCTTCGGAGATCCATTAGACGGAAGTAGGGACCAGTAGCGGGCATGTAAATAATATCATCAACAAGGAGCCAACCCAATGTCCACTCTATCTGATCCGCGGTTATATAACGAAGGCAGGTGATCCAATCTTTGACCCCTTCTGGCACTTCGAATCCGTAATTCTTCAATGCTGTTTTTTCTAGTAGAACAGTAATTCATGTATCGGGGACGGTGACAAAGGCGCTCGATCATTCACATTTGTAATAACATATTGCACCCTTCGAAAAACCTGACTCCGGCCTTACAGGATGTGAGGGCTCGGAATATATCTAACACAATCATGGGTGCGAGGCTACTCTTGTCTTGGGTAGTCAAAACGTGGACAACTCCGGCTATACGCAAATAAATATGCCCATCTTCCCTTGAAAATACCAAAAGGCCTAAAAATGCATACCATGAAGGCAAAGCATATATGCGTCTCTCACTTTGACCGGTTCCCTTTACTGAAAAATCCATTTTCTGGATCCTCGAATCCTTTTAAGTGCCCCGCTGGCATATAAAGTGAAAAGCTCCAGCTGCTAGACCTTCTGTTTTGATTTGTCTGCTTATTTTTAGTAAGTCTAGAAACTTGTGGGGAGTAACGGTCCTTGGAGACACCAGGTACTTGTGTCTTAATTCCTATATACTCCCGGCATAACCGGCCATTTCTTCTAGATTAGGTGTAAGCTCAAAATCTAAGAAGTATAAAATATTGTGAGCGGGGTCCCAGAATGACACCTGTGCCACTACCAAATCACTTCTAGGTTGAATCTCTAATAGTCCAGTGAGCGTCCCAAGGTATTGATTGACCCTGTTTCGTCCTTGTTTTCCCAAATCCTCCCACCACATGTGGAGTGCTAGTGGAATATAATCCATAACCTTCATCAATAAATTCTGAACAGTGCTCATTCTGCACATTCTTTTAAAAAAAATTAGGGTGACTAGGTTAAAAAATGCGAATTTATTTAAAATCTGCACATGAAAAGATTATTTTTTACAAAATTCAGCTGAAAAAAAATCACGACTACTTTTGCATATACGACCCTTTAGCACTTCGGAAAGGAAGATTTTAGGGTTGTGCTCGCTAAGTGGCCAAAACTTGAAAAAAGGACCATAAGTGGCTTTTCTTGCAAACACGGCCGTCTGACGTTCCGTCGGGACATTTCTGGCTATCACATAACTTTATTTATGACAAAATGACAGCATTTCACATTTTTGGTATTTTTTGCAAAAGCGAGGCTGAACCTGATGAAGGTTGCCTACGTATCTCACATCCGGTGAGAATCAAACACGCGTAGTTTGGTAAGTTCTGACGCAATAGGGAAATGTGACTTATTTTGAAATGACTTTTCCTTTGTCTCTCTCTTTTTTTTTTCGAAGTTTCGGCAGAGTTTCGGGATATTTTGGATAGTGGGATTTTCGAAACCGGGTGATTTTTCTCTCCTACTTCACTCTTGGGTTTTCTTGATTTTCTTTCCCTATCTTAGAAGCCGGTTAACATGCAAGCCGAAACAAACAAATGTATAAGTAGCACATAAAATGCACCAGGATGGTCTTTTAATTTGGGTACACCTGTCCTAGACGGACCCAACCCTTATGTTGAGTCCCTAAAGTCAAATGCACGTGATGCAAATAACGTTCCTACTAGGGATCCGGCATGAGGCTATGTTATTTTAGGTTTGAATCCTGGGGTGTGTTGTTCTAGACCTAGCTTACCCGAGCGGACAACTTGAGCTGAGGGGAGACAATGTACCGGGAACCAAAAGACTATCTGACTTTGTAAATGATCCCATCCTTGTTCTAAAATTAGGGATATGACACTCTAACAGAAAAGAAGTCACGCCAGCATGCACTTCCTAGAAGATTTAGAAGACTCGGAGAGAAGAAGGGTTTCGTAATAGTTTATATACAGTTCAAGCAATATTAAAGCGGTAAAGAACGACAATTAGCACATTAGGCTCAAATAAGTAAAATCAAACAATTACAAAATCCAAGCATAATAGTTATTCTAAGCTCGAATTTTGAATCCTGAACCAGAGATCTTGGGTTCTATTCCCCAGCAGAGTCGCCAGAGCTGTCACACCTCCTTTTTCCCGAGCGATAGGGGAGTTTTTCAATTAAAGTGACATTATTCGAAATGGAATTATTTATTTAATTTAGATTCTCCACTTGGAATAATTATTATGATGTCCCAATTCACCGATTTATTTTAAAATCTTAAATCGAGGAAAGTTGACTTTATTTATGGTCCGCGAACACAGAAGACCAGTTAAGAAATTCTGTTAACCCGGTAGAAGTTGTGAGGCACTCCCGAGTTTTATGATTTTAGCACGGTTGCTTAACAATTATACTGGCTAAATTATCTAAATTATTACATGTTTAAAACCTTTTATGCGCTACTGTTTCTATACCACTTTTGATTGAATATTTAACTCCTTTTTAGTATTTACGGAATTACTTCTTGAACAAGTTACGACGTCATACACTTGTCGTTTTGGTACATATTGCATACCGCCCCACGTGAAATGCACCCACGATTTACAACATGTTTATTATAATTTTGTTGAAGTTATGGTCAAGTCACGTGAAATGCACACTTAAATTGGGGTTATGTATCATGACTATGCCACGAGAACCGTACTCATAATCACGATGATTTATTAATCGCACCTAAAATAACTAGCTCGATTCAAACAGCTCCAAACAGCTCTTAGAACACCTAGAAATTAAAGATTAAACACTTCACTTCCAAGCGAGATTCAAACATAGATTTGCTTTCCTTTCTTCAATGAAAATTTCTCTAGGTCTTTGCTATTTTAGTTTCCTTCCTTTCTTTTTTTTGGATTTTAGAGGAGGATTGTTTTAGCCGTTTTTGTGTGTGAGAGCATATGTACAAGTGTGGGTGAATTTACAGCTGATATTCGCCGAGTATAGGGGCTAATTTCAGCTTAATGTTGCTGTGTTTGGGACTATTTTTCAACTCGTTTTTGGACTGTTTCGGGGGTAATTTCGGGCTGGAATTTGGACTGATTTTACAGTCGAACTGCTGCTGCGTTTCTGAACATGTTGCAGCTGATTTTCGATGGATTAATGGAGCTTTAGGAACTGACTTTCATGGATGAAATACAGAGTTTTTAGGGCTGAAAACAATGGTGTTTTGTAGGTGGGATATGGGACTTATTTTGCTGAGTTTTGGAGGTGATTTTACGGTGGTGCGAGTGGTGCGAGTGGTGAAAGTGGGAGTGTGAGTGGGGAAAATGGGAAGTGAGTGGGGAACATGAGTGGTGAAAGTGGGATGTGAGTGGGGAAAGTGGCAAGTAAGTGGGGGGAAGTGGGGAGTTAGGTATTAGGGAGATGAATGTGAAAAAATTCATGCACGGTCAAAAATTAGGTGCTCACATTTAGCGCCTTTTAGCTTTTATTTTAGTCTAAAAGCATTGAATTGCATTCCCAAAACTAATGAAATGTGCAAAATTGCAGGAATTTTGGAAGTTGGATTCCCAAGATGAAATCCAACTCAAAGAGGAGTAGTCCAAGCACAAGGCAACAAAAGGGCACAGAAGCTTTTTAATATGCGGTCCGCAGAAGGAATTTTGCAGCCGTAGAAGCAATTGCGGACCGCAGAATTCCACCTGCGGCCGCAAACAAAGAACGCACTGTGTGTTGTGTATGTCTCAGGCGACAGCAGGTCCCATTCCTTATCCTAATGAATCAGCTGGAAAAAAAAATGTCGAGAAGATATCCGAATAATAAATCTTTCCCAACCGGCCAATGATCCTTCCCGTGTGCTGATCGTAGATAAGACACTGAGAAGAAGAAAGATGAGATGGAGATGGAGATGGTTAGCTACAAGGTGGCTGACCGAAACAAGTTATTTTTAGGAGGAAAATGGAATCTATCATGAAAAATCTGGGATGAAGACATAGACCCACAGTATGAAAGAGGTAAGAGAGTGCCATCTGCAATGTTAACAAAATCTTTGATAGGTAAAGGAGGCAGACAAAAAAGCTAAACATGGAAAATCTACAGACAATTGTACTAATTGCGGATCGCACATAAATTGTGCGGCTGCAAAAGATGGGCATAAGGTCAAGATCAGAGAGATACCAAGTCCAGGGCTTCACAGAATTGCAGATCACACAAGAATTGTACGGCCGTAGAAGATTGTCTTGCGCTGCAATCCTATTATTGCAGACTGTAGAAGAAAGCATTGCGGCCACAACACTAAATCTGTGGACGACAGAAATGTTGCTTCACAACCGCAATTCAGAATTATGTGACCGCAGAATCCCAACTCCTGCCAGATGAAGAAGTTTGCAGACCGCACATGGAATTGTGCGGCCACAGAACTTCCTGAGGAGCATTTTTGTCTGAGATTTTTAGACTTGTACAAATAGAAGAGTTTCACGAAATTAGGTCAAGTTTTGACATTAGCAAGTACTATATTTTTGTTTATTTTACAATAGATTATATTATTTTAAGCTTACATTATGAGTTTAATTAGTATTTCTTCTTCTTTTTCTTCAAACCCAAGCATGAGTAGCTAGATTTTTACTAGGGTTGTAACCCAACCCTAGCTGTAAATCTTATGGGTATCTAATTTAGTGCTTGTTTATGATTGGGTGTTTATTATTTAGCCTAGTTCATGTTTTAATTTGTCGAATTAATGGTTGCAAACATTAGTTCATGCCTATTTGACTTAGTCTCTACTTGAGAAATAGAGACTTAGTCTAAGAAAACTTAGCTAACAAGGAATTGGGTCAATCGAGAGATTGATTAACCCAATAAAATGGTTCAACCTAGAGATAGTAATAACTCAACTTGAGTTGTTATCAACTGTTTTGTGTGATACCAATTTGGTCTTGAGAAAGCCAAATTGGGCAAAACCAATCTCTGGCCGAGAGTTATTGATTGGGTAATTGAGAGTTGATAGCTATAATAAACCCCGATCAACAAAACAAGCATTAAGGTTTTTATCCCATAAGGCAAACACCTAGGTAA
Organism: Nicotiana obtusifolia; assembly: GCA_002018475.1. Taxonomy (NCBI): domain Eukaryota; kingdom Viridiplantae; phylum Streptophyta; class Magnoliopsida; order Solanales; family Solanaceae; genus Nicotiana; species Nicotiana obtusifolia. The sequence continues at coordinate 38,780 of MCJB01048456.1, read as the reverse complement.
TGGTCACAACCCTAGGCTTTTTACCAATTTGGAAAAACATCAAAAGCAATTATCCTAGTCTTATTTCTTTATTCTGCAAACTTTAGTGTAAAATTAGAAATAGAAACAAAATCCTTTTTGTGCAATTGCAAATTAAGATAATTCGATTTCACGCATTAGAATATATTCCCCTAACTCCCATCTAGCTTCCTGTGGATTCGACCTCGACTCTTCATTGGGTTACTATAATTTAAATCGACCATTTCACACCTTTTTTAGAGGTGTGCATTTGGACGCGATCAATTTTTGGCACCGTTGCCGAGGAGTTAAAAACGGTATTAGCTATATATTTGAGTGTGGTTTGGAATATCTTCTTTTCCTTCCGTGTTACTAACTTGTTTGAAAAATTGCAGGTGCGACCATGGCAAGCAATGAGCTCGAAAATATTACTTTGGGGATGTGGACATTGAGGATGATCAAGTGGATGAGGTTCCTCTTGAACCTCAAGCCAATTGAAGAGGCCGAGTGCCTCATGACAATGTGCCAATTCCACCCCCACCTCCACCACGAGCGACTCCACACCGTGTGTTGCCCAATGAAGGATATGCAAGTGCAATAGCCCCTCCCCATATTAGGGCGGGAAACTTTCAAATAACCAATGTGATACTCACTTTGCTAGAACAGCGAGGCTTCTTCACCGGTGCTCCAGGTAAAAATGCATACAAACATTTGAAGGGGTTTGTAGATACGTGTTGGGGGAATAAACAAACAAATGTCTCTGAGGATGCTTTGAGGCTAAGGCTTTTTCCCTTCTCTCTACTGGGGAAAGCTTTAGATTAGTTGGAACGTTTGCCGAACCATTCCATTCACACTTGGGATGGAGATGAATTAGCGGAAAAGTTCATTTCTAATTACTTCTCTCCGGGGAACATGGCTACACCTAGGGATGAGATTCTAACATTCAAAAAGAGCCCAATGAACCACTACACGATATATGGGAGCAATATAGAACAATGGTTAAAGAATATTCCAACAACGATATAACGGAGAACATGATTCAACAAACTTTCTACGTGGGATCAACACAACCAATCAATGTGTGGTGAACCGACTTGCCCGTGGGAACTTCATGACTATGCCTTATGCGGAGGCGTGTGAGATTTTAGATGAAATGGCTTATGCGGAGGCGTGTGAAATTTTAGATGAAATAGCGGACACATCATCGGCATGGTAATCCCGGGCTAAAGTTCCACAAGGTGATCCCAATGTGATTCACCTCCACAAAGAGTTGCATGACCATGGGAAAGCCATAGCCGAATTGACTGCCACCATGAATTAACTACCAAAGGCTCAACTTCAACAAGTGCAAAATCCTAGGCAGGTCAATGCCATGGAGGGAGTAAACATAATGGTGAACAAACGGAAAACCAAGGGTCCCTAAGTGCAACAACGAGTAGACAATTTTGTGCAAGAAGATAGTGGGTTTAATCAAGATGATTTTTACAATGACCAAGAAGAGAAGGTGCAATATGTGAACAACTTTCAAGGGCAACGAAATAATTTCCAAGGCCTAAATCAAAAACATTGGCGACCTCAAAACAATTAAGGCAATTGAAATTCTAACAATCAAGGTAATTGGAGTAGTAGAAACAATCAAGGGAATTGGCATAACAACAAGCAAGGAAATTGGAATGAAAATAATCAAAGTAATTGGGTAGGTAACAATCAAGGCGGATGGAACAATAATCAAGGCAATTGGGGGTTGGGTTTTCAAAGGCCCCCGATGTATAAACAATCGAGCAACACGCCTCCTTATCCTTCCCATGGTCCTAGTTCTTCAACCAATGAGATGAGGCGTATTGAGAATATGGTCAAGAAAATGATGGAAAAGAATGCCGATTCGAATGCTCAACTTGCCTCACACAACACATCGATCCGAAACCTAGAAATGCAAATGGGGCAAATCTCTCAAGCTCTAAATTATCGTCCTAAGGGGGCACTACCAAGTGACATGGTGGTGAACCCAAAGGGTGGGGACAATACGGATCATGCCATGGCCGTTACTACAAGAAGTGGATGAGGTGGGAATGCACCGACCTCAAGTCAAAGGCAACTTGTGGATGATGAGCAAGTGGTACAAGAAGAAGAGGTCCCGAGCAATGTGATGCAATCAAATGATGAAGTTCGGATTGATATTGATGACAATATGGAAGAGACTCAAGAGGAAGTGAACCCGTCTAGTGATCACGTTATTGACATACCAGATCCAGTAGTGCAAAAGGCCAGGGCACCATTGCGTAAGCCTCCACCTCCTTACCCTCAACAACTTCCTAAGAAAAATGGCGAGAATCAATTTAATAAGTTCATTCAAATGATGAAGAGTCTCTCAATCAATGTGCCATTAGTGGAAGCTTTGGAACAAATGCCCGGTTATGCAAAGTTTATGAAAGATTTGGTGACAAAGAAGCGGTCGATGAATTTTGAAACTATTAAAGTCACTCATCAAGTGAGTGCAATTGTGCATTCAATGGCTCCTAAGTTGGAAGATCTCGACGCTTTCACAATTCCTTGTACAATTGGAAGTACCGAGTTTGTTAAAGCTCTTTGTGATCTTGGGGCAAGTATCCATTTAGTGCCCTATTCGATTTTCAAGACATTTGGGAATTGGGCAACCAAGACCCACCTTTATAATATTACAAATGGCCGATCGTACCATGAACAGACCGTTAGAGTGATTGAAGATGTATTGGTTCTTGTTGATAAATTCATTCTTCCGGCAGATTTTGTCATTCTTGATTGTGGAGTAGATTATGAGGTGCCGATTATTCTTGGAAGACCTTTCCTTGCTACGGGGAAGGCTTTTTGTGATGTGAAAGCCAGAGAACTCACTTTCTGAGTGCGTGATGAAAAAGTGATATTCCATGTGGGCAAAATCCATGCGGCAACAAAATAGCCACGAAGTGTGTTCTTTTGCGGACTTGGTGACCGATGCGATTGTTGATGATACAAGTGCCACGATCAATGTGGGTGATATGTTGGAGACCGTCTTGCTCAACTTTGATGATGACGAGATGGATGGCTTCATGGAATGTGTGAACTCTTTGCAAGGAATAGGGTCGTATAACTATGCACCTCGAAAACTATTCTTGGATCTTGAAAATAAGAAAACTCCTCCTACAAAGCCTTCCATTAAAGAGCCTCCTACCTTGGACTTGAAGCCATTGCCTCCACATCTTTGGTATGAATTTCTTGGCCCTTATTCTACTTTACCGGTTATTCTTTCCTCTTGTTTGACTAACGTGCGGGTAGACTCTATATTGGCGGTGCTAAATAAGAGGAAGAAGGCTATTGGGTGGATATTGGCGGATATTTGGGGAATAAGCCCCGCATTCTGTATGCACAAGATCGAATTGGAGGAAGATGCCAAACCATCTATTGAACATCAAAGGAGACTCAATGAGGCTATGCAAGAGGTTTCCAAAAAGGAGATCATCAAGTGGTCGGATGCCGGGGTTGTTTATCCCATTTCCGATAGTTCATGGACTTCTCCGGTTCAATGTGTCCCAAAGCAGAGGGGCATGACAGTGGTCACCAATGACAAGAATGAGTTGATTCCTACAAGAACGGTGACCGGTTGGAGAGTGTGTATGGACTATCGCAAGCTCAACAAGGTCACAAGGAAGGATCATCTTCCACTTTCCTTCCTTGACCAAATGCTTGATAAGTTTGCCGGTCGTGCTTTCTATTGCTTTCTTGACGAGTATTTGGGATACAACCAAATCCTTATTGCTCCGGAGGGTCAAGAGAAAACAACCTTTACATGTCCCTATAGTACTTTCTCCTTCAAGCAGATGCCATTTGGTTTGTAATGCATCAGCGACTTTTCAAAGGTGTATGGTAGCCATCTTCGCCGACATGGTGGAGGACTACCTTGAAGTTTTCATTGATGACTTCTTGATGGTTGAGGATTCTTTTGATGAGTGTTTGGTAAATTTAAATAAAGTGTTGGCAAGATGTGAAGATACGAATTTGGTGCTCAATTGGGAGAAGTGTCATTTTATGGTCGAGGAAGGCATTGTCATTGGCCACAAGATCTCAAAGAATGGCATTGAAGTCGACAAGGCAAAGACTGAGGCAATTCCTAAACTTCCACCTCCAACTTCGGTGAAAGGCATGCGGAGTTTCTTAGGCCACCTGGGGTTTTATCGGCGCTTCATCAAGAATTTCTCTAAAGTGGTGAACCCGCTGTGCAAGCTTTTAGAGAAAGATGCTAAGTTTCACTTCAATGATGAGTGCATGAGAGCCTCTGAATTGTTAAAGTTCAAATTGACAATTACTCCCATTATCATCGCCCCTAATTGGAGTATCCGTTTTGAGCTCATGTGCGATGCTAGTGATGTAGCAGTTGGGGCTATTTTAGGGCAGCGCATCAACAAGATTTTTCATTCGGTCTACTATGCTAGTAAGACCATGAATGGTTCCCAAATCAACTATATCATTATAGAGAACGAGCTCATTGCCATTGTTTTTGCAATTGAGAAGTTCCGCCCGTATTGATGGTTGCGAAAGTTATTGTCCATACGGATCAAGCGGCATTTCGTTATCCTATAAGCAAGAAAGATTCCAAAACTCGATCGATGAGATAGGTGCTTGTGTTGCAAGAGTTTGATATTGACATCCAACCGAGAGCTAAAAAGTATCTTGTCCAAAACAGTGAATGCTAACCGGACGGATTGGTCCAAGAAGCTTGATGATGCATTATGGGCTTATCGTACTGCTTTCAAAACTCCTATCGGAATGTCTCCATACCGGTTGGTCTTCGACAAAACTTGTCATCTTCCGGTGGAACTTGAGCACAAAGCCATGTGGGCTCTAAAGAATTTCAATCTTGATTGGGATGTAGCCGCTAACTTGAGAGTTGAACATTTGAATGAATTGGATGAGTTCCAGTATCATGCTTATGCTAGTTCGTCCTAGTACAAAGAAAAGATGAAATATCTTCATGTCAAATACATTTGGAACAAAGAATTCAAGGTGGGTGATCTTGTATTGTTGTTCAACTCACAGTTGAGGATATTTTTCGAATAACTAAAGTCTAAATGGAGCGGTCCTTTGAAATTGTGGGTGTGACGCCTTTTGGTGCATTGGACTTGAAGAACATAAAAAATAAGGTATTTTGAGTCAATGGTCACCAGGTGAAGCACTATTTGGGAAAAGTTGGTGATGGCCACGCTGTGGCGGTGATTCATTTCAAATGATGGTAATCTGCGTCGCGTTGCGACGCTAAATCAGGCTCTTCTTGGGAGGCAACCTATGTGTTTTTTTCTTTTCTTTTCTTTATTTCTTTTGTACTTAGGAGTCATATAAATTGTTCTAACTTGATTTGAAGTGTGCTTCAGGAATGAGTGCGCCTTACAGGAATAGTGGACAGAAATCTGGCTAAGTGTGCAAAATTGTACGGACAACACATTTCCAGTTGCTGTAGCAAAAGTTCTCTGCGGCCGCACAATAATTTTATGCACCGCAGAACTGGAATGTGAAAATTCCAACTCTATGAAGTTAGTCCGTCAGAAAAAGGATCAATCTGCGGCCGCAACAACAAATTTGAGGTCCATAACAGGGATCTGTGGCCGCACACATAATTCTGTGGACCACAAAACAAAAGGGCAACTAAGCCCTCAGGTAACAGAGTGCGAACTGCAATTGGAATTTTGCAGCAGCACTTACTTCTCTTTCCCTTAGCAGAAATAGACGAGTATAAATAGAGGGGCTAGGGCCACTGTTCTCCTTTTTCCCTCTCTGAGCACACAACTAATACTATTTTGAAATTTCTTGTTAAATCATCTACTCACACGTCTAGCAACTGTTGATCACTCATTTCTTCACTCTCATTCATTTGTTATGTTTCACAATCTTGTTAAACTTTTCTTTTAATTTTTAGATTTTTAGTAAAACTTTAGGTAATTTGTCTTTGAATTTGATTATACATACTTGTGGGGGTAAGTATGTAGTGGGTCATCTAGTACTTGCTAATTGGGAACTGGGTAAGTGTATTTTCATACTTTGATGCTGCTACCATGTGAAATTTGTGCAAAAAAAATTTCAAGCCCTAGTTAAAATACTACTTGTTCGTAATTGTTTTAAATTTGCAGCTGCACAAAAAATTGTATGGTCCGCAGAATTTGGATCTAGGGAACCTTCAGTCAAGCATGATTTTATGGCCACAAGGAAAATTGTGCGGACTGCAAAATTTCCATTGCGACCACAAAACAGACATTATACTGGGTGGTATTTGTGATTCAATGTGCAGCCGCAAGATATATTGTGCGGTCCGCAAAAAACAAGCTGCGGCCGCAAAACAGCCAATTCTCTGTTATTAGAGAGTTGGCATATTTGTGGGATCTGAGTTGCGGCCGCAATGAAAAATGTGCGAACCGCAATTTCAACTGTGTTTCCTCACTGTGTCTTCTGATGTGTCCTTACAGATCTCATTGCACGTTTGAACTTGAACTGCAACTAACAATCACCTTTGCTTGGTACAGAAAATAGTGCAATCTAGAGGTAGAGGCAAAACTTCGAAAGGAAAGGGTGACCCTTCTCGGGGACGAGGGAAGAGACCCTTACCTAGTGCCCAACAACATGAAATCAGAAAGAAAAAAACAGCCGGCAAAGGGAGAGGTGCAGACCTCTCCGAGACTAGTTCTTATGCCCCATCTAGGGAAGCATCAGAGGGCAACTCAGCCTCTGTACATGAGCAGTCGGCTGCTCAATCAAGGCCGCCAGAGAGGTATTAGCTCAAGGACGAGACGTCCACATCCCATACCACTTCTGAGGATTCGGAGAGTGCCAGTCAGGCTTTTGAGCCTTCCACTACACCTGTCCCTCAGGCATCTAAGACATCAGTTCAGGACATCCACGATGATGGCAGAGGGAGAGATGCTACAGTTGCCAGCCTTGAGCGATCGAAGAAGAAAGAGGTATGGGAGGACCGGTTTGTCAGCTTGGCTGCTTTCTCGAGTTTCCATGAATGGTAGCCAGTGAGGTCGCTCACTCTTGAGCAACAGTTTCAGTTAAAAGACCAGGAGAGGTATAACCCTACAGTATTGAGACAACTTAGAGAGCGCAAAGAGTGGATGCCGTTTACCCAGAGCGTGGTGGATGCTAAGGAGTACCTTGTCCGGGAATTCTACACCAATGTGGCTCATATCAAGAAAGGGACAAATGTCACAAAGGTGAGAAACCTCAAGGTGCGATTTGATCAGCACACATTGAACACCTACTTGGGATTTGATGATGTCGAGCCCACAGAGTACTTAGAGAAATGTGCACTTGGGGATGCAGCTCGTCCTTGGCTAGCAGATATTCTAGCAGCTCCTGTGCCACCACCACCATGGATCACAACAGGGGATTCAATTCACAGGAGTACTCTGAGCTTCGAGGCAAAGGGGTGGCAAACCTTTGTATGCAGCATACTAGACCCGTGCCAGAATGAGACATATCTTCTGATCCCTCGGGACGTTCTAGTTGCTTCCATAATGGCCAGGTACCCTATCAATGTGGGTGTTGCGATATCGGCCAACATCTCAGTGGTCGCCCGGCAAGCTGACACATCCTACCCGTATCCCAACACCATTATAGAGTATCTCAAAGATGCGAGGGTAGAGCCGAGGGACTTTGATACAAAGGTGCGGGTGAAGAAACCTTTCTCATGGTACTCATTGATGGATGCACGCAACCCTAAGAGAAAGGGTCAGCCGTCTACCACCACAGGCCAGTCTGATGAGCCATCAGTGGTAGTTACAGAGGCAGTTGATGTTCCATCCACTTCGGCCGAGCCTTATCTAGTGCCACAGCCGTGCCTCTACCACTATTCTCAGTTCCTACAGCAGTTCCTGTCACAGGTTCCACCTTTGCTTTGAAGCCGGTGCCCATGACTACTGCTCCACTTTCTACGCTGTGAGTCTCCCAGTCATTGGCGATCCTTAACAACTAGGTGCAGACAGCCACTGCAAAGCTATCTGAATTATCCAGTACTGTTGCAGCACAGTCTTCTATTTTGGCACCTCAGATGCCCCCATCAGTTGAAGAGACATTGAAGAAGCTCCTGGAGAATCAGAACACAATTATGGCTACTTTGGTACAACACGGGTCAGTGATCGAAGAGTTGGACAACAAAGTAAAGAAGATGAGAAAGTCCCCAACCTCCAAGAAGTCAGTGGACAAACTCCGGAGACAGGTTTCCAAGCTTGTTATAGCGGGAGATATCCCTTTGACATGTTGATTGACCCACACCATCCAGGCCCAGATCCTACAGCACCGATTGAATCAACTGGCCACTCTAAGGAGCCAGACTTTGCTGCCGACACTGCCGAGGCAGTGCATCAGATGTTCACCAACCCAGTCACTCCCAGAGTTGAGGATGATGAGATCCAGTTGGATGGGATTGAGGGCGGTGATGTTGGTGTGGACACAGAGATGTCCAAGGAGCCATAAGGAGTTCTTCTTCACTCTTACTCTTCCTTTACTCTTATTTTGTTAAGCATTTGGGACAATGCTTATTTTTATTCCGGGGGGGGGGGGGGG
>MCJB01048456.1:0-30198 GCA_002018475.1 Nicotiana obtusifolia | reverse complement strand
GGGGGGGGGGGGGAGAGTTTATTTGAACTTATTTGATGATTCTGAGACATTTGGCTTGTAACAACTTGACATTCTTGTAACAACTATCTTCTTCTCTCGATATGTATATATCTTCTCCTTCTCCCTTATTATGTATATTCGCTATGCTTTCGATAGCTTTTGCTTTGTAGCTTCTTTATGTTTATTTTATTATTGGTTAGTGTCTAATTTAGTAGCTTCTTTTTGATTTAGTAGTTTTTTAATTTTTATTTTTTAGTAGATAATAAACCTTTAATTTTCTTAATGCTACGGTTCTTTCCAACGGTAATTTTTTGTATGAACCGGGTGACTCTTCCCAACAATGGATGGTGTGACAACCTTCTTAAGGGACTGAGACCTTTTTTGGTGTTAGGTAATAATAGTAGTAGTAATGAATAAAAATACCTAATTAAGTCATGCTCGAAGAGTCAAACATGCTTCACTTGGTACCAACACACTTAACTACGTGCTTATGGTCATAAATCATATTTTTGAAAGAAATAGCTCTAGTTAGTGACTTTGTCACTCTTGTATTGACTTATGCAATCATCAAGTGGTTTAAATGAACTATAGTGATTTTCAATCTTGAATATGGTCGTTGTGGGCCCTCGACTCTATCCTCTTTAACAATCCAATTGCGTGAGAGGTGAGATGCTTTGTTGCTAGTCCAAGTACCCGTGCGAAAAGTCTAGAACTTACCCCGAATGTGTTCAAGGCGAAATCTTAAGTTTTGCTTGGCTTGAGAAATGATGATAGGCTTTCCTTGGCCCGTTTAAATTTTCCATTGCCTACCAATGTTGTTGTCCATAGTCAACTCATTTGAGCCTCGAGCCCTTCTCATTTGATAACCATGTTATAAGCCTTTACCTGTTTTATCGTGACCCTCTTTTGACACCCGAGCTTTCCTTAACACTCTTATGAAACAATTGGCTAAAAACGTAAGTTTGGGAAAGAGACGAGGAACTTGAAAGAGGTATCATTGTACAAAAAGAGAAAAAGAAATGATGAGAAGGAAAGGCAAGAAAAGAAAAAAAGAAAAAGAAAAATACAAAAAAAAATGAATAAGTGGAATAGTTGAAGGGATTCAAAGAGAGCTAATGATCCAAAATATGTAGAAATCAAAGAAGAAGAAAACGAACGTCATGATTAAGAAAGAGTGGTGTTAAGTCTCTCTAATTCCCCAAGGAAAAGAAAGTGCCTCAAAGAATTGGCAAAGTGTGAGCCGAGAATAAAAAAATGGAGTGCGTAAGGAAAGGTGAACCCACTCAACCATAGTATATCCAATCTTAATACAAAAACCTTCGTTACATCCCAAAACAAGCCCTACTTGATTTTAAGCCGAGTGAGCTTACATTAGTGGCGATCAACATGAGGGGAAAGCCTATGGCACTTGAAGCCGCACTTGCCACATTCTCTTGAGAGAGATGAGTGAACATTTCATAAATCTTTGGATTGAGTGCTAAAATTCTTAAGTGAGCTATGAAAACGGAGAGTAGAGGAGGAGTTTGGGATCCACAATGACCTGCATGAGAGAGAGAGCTTCCTTAATGAATAAAGTCAACTCTTGATGATGAAGTGTCACATTAGAACTATATGTGCGTGAATGTCTAACTTGTCGCCTTGTTGATAATACATAAGTAGTGTGGGCAATTGTTGGTCTCAACTGATGTGTGAATGGCTCACCTTTGACGTGCTGAAATGACCTTTAACTTGTGGAAGTGGGAACCGAATTGTTTGCTTAAGGATAAGTAAAGACTTAAGTTTCGGGGAGTTGATAAGTGGGGATTTTGACTACTTATTAGCGCCTTTTAGCTTTTGTTTTAGTCTAATAGCATTAAGTTGCATTCCCGAAACTAATGAAATATGCAAAATTGCAGAAATGTTGGAAGTTGGACTCCCGAGATGAAATCTGGCTCAAAGAGTAGTCCAAGCACAAGGCAACCAAAGGGTACAAAAGCTTATAATAAGTGGTTCGCAGAAGGAATTCTGCTGCCGTAGAAGCAATTGCGGATCGCAGAATTCCACTTGTGGCCGCAAACAAAAAAGGAATCTCTACAGATAATTGCGCTAATTGCGGGCCGCAAATGAATTTTGCGGCCGCAAAAGATGGGCCTAAGGTCAAGATCAGAGAGATACCAAGTCCAGCCCTTCACAGAATTGCAGATCGCACAAGAATTGTGCGGCCGTAGAAGATTGTCCTGTGGCCGTAATCCTATTATTGTGGACAGCAAAAGAATGCCTTGCGGCCGCAATACTAAATCTGCGGACTGCAAAATTGTTGCTTCACAGTCGCAGTTCAGAATTGTACGGCCGTAGAATCCCAACTCCTGCCAGATGATGAAGTCTGCGGACCGCACATGGAATTGTGCGGCCGCAGAACCTCCTGAGGGGCATTTTTGTCCGAAATTTTTAGACTTGTATAAATAAAAGAGTTTCACGAAATTAGGTAAAGTTTTGACATCAGCAATTACTGTAGCCGTTTTTCTTTACCTCTTTTGGAAGTTTACTATATTTTGGTGTATTTTACAATAGATTTTATTATTTTAAGCTTACATTATGAGTTTAATTAGTATTTCTTCTTCTTTTTCTTCAAACCCAAGCATGAGTAGCTAGATTTTTACTAGGGTTGTGACCCAACCCTAGCTGTAAACCTTATGGATATCTAATTTAGTGCTTGTTTATGATTGAGTGTTTATTATTTCGCCTAATTCATGCTTTAATTTGTAGAATTAATGGTTACAAATATTAGTTAATATCTATTTGACTTAGTCTCTACTTGAGAAAGAGAGACTTAGTCTAGGAAAACTTAGCTAACAAGAAATTAGGTCAATCGAGAGATTAATTAACCAAATTAAAGAGTTCAACCTGTTTTATGAGATACACATTTGGTCTTGAGAAAGCCAAATTGAGCAAAACTACTCTCTGACCAAGAGGTATTGATTGGGTAACTTAGAGTTGATAGCTACAATACACCTGGATCGACAAAACAAGCATTAAGGTTTTTATCCTATTAGGCAAATACCTAGGTAATGGTCACAGCCCTATGCTTTTTACCAATTTGGAAAAACATTAAAAGCAACTATCCTAGTCTTATTTCTTTATTCTACAAATTTTAGTGTAAAATTAGAAATAAAAACAAAACCCTTTTTGTGAAAGTGCAAATTAAGATAATTCAATTTCACGCATTAGAATATGTACCCCTAACTCCCATCTAGCTCCCTGTGAATTCGACCTCGACTCTTCGCTGGGTTATTATAATTGAAATCGACCGTTTCATATCTTATTTAGAGGTGTGCATTTGGACGCGATTATTTGGCATAAACAAATGTGATCCAGTTAGGATCTTGAGTGTCCTGGATTGCAGTTTGGATTGAGAACTGCAAGGTAACTTGTTGTTCATCTTCACAAAAAATAGAAGCATCAATGTCATCAGTCCATAAAGTCCATAGCTTGCCATTAGAATTGGAATGACATCCATGGAAGCCGAGAGATCTCTTATAATTTTCTATGTACAGTGAATCCACGAAAGGTTCTTGGACAGCACAATTTGGAACTTATGAATTCCTGTTAAAACCTTTAGTCTTTCAAAAGCCCCCATTGACTTTACCCCCCTAATATTCCATATAATGGCACCGATCATTGGGGTATTTGGGGGGTAGAAACTGCCTTTTATCGCTATAACTTTGGCCCTTGTAACAGAGCCTATGTCAGCCATGCTTGTATTCTTCTAATTTTTACCCTTAAATCTTGGTGACAAATTCCCTTTCATAATGAGGTCGTTTGCATGTTGAAAGACCCCATTTGTTGCCTCTTGATCAACCCAGGAAGTTTTAGGCGCAAAAGATTTAATAAGTAGCTCCTCATCAGAAGAATGACATTCCTCAAAGTCTTCATAATCTTGGTGGATGTAAACTTTATCCCTAAAATAAAGGTTACGGAAGTCTTCGTCATCTGAAAATTCAAAGAAAACCAACTTGGAGTCATAATACCCAATATTGACTGTCCCCTTCAAAGGAAACCTAGCAATGAAATCTCTGCGAATGTCTTGAATCAAAGGTTTCCCGAGAGAAAATTTCCCAACAATCGTAAGCTTACGTGATAAATGGACCTGGGGCCTAACTTAAGGCCAAAAGCTAGAGATGAGGATTGCCCAAGACTATATAAGGAGATCAAAGACCTCAAATCCCACCGATGTGGGACAACTCAACATTACAAAGCTCCGCCAGCTCCTCATCCTCCTGTGGCGTGAAGAAAACTGCGGGTTTTCCTTTGTACAGTTCCGACGTTCCGAAGGGCAGAGAAGGCTTGATGGATAGACTCGCTAAAGTTGCAGCATAAGAGGACTTAGAAGAGGAGGGATCCACAGTGTTATAGCCGGAAGTCAAAGGATCGCAATGGTGGTCTCCACACGCCTGAGTGTGGCTGGACGGTGGAGCAATGGTCATAATCAGATGGGTTTCTAAGCCCTCATTTGTTGCACTTAACGGTGATCTGAATCTGATTTTAAATAATATTTGGGTTTTTTTTAAAGTTTGAATTTTAGTTATTCAGATCTTAATTATTAAGTGTGATTATTTTTTTATTTTACAATCACCTAATGAGTTTGAATAGATTTGTATGATTAACAGACTTAATTTCATCAAAATGCTATCATCTATATTTATTATTAAATGTCGTCACCGCCTACCATTATCAACTATCATCATGTCACCCACCACCACTATCATACTCAATTATAGCCATCACCATTATCGACTACCACCACTCACCATTCCCACCATTCCCACAACCATCATTCTCAACAACAACCAATACTCATCTACCTCAACTATCACAACTAACCACCCCATTACCATCAACAACCATAGTTAGTAATGTCCATCATTATAAATTACCCCTACCTTCCTCAATCACAACTACCACATTCACCCGCCATTATTAATTATCACCATCCACCACTGCCATCCTCAATTATAATTGCCACTGCTACCAATCACCACTAGCTACTACCATGAATCATCGTCATCAACTAAAATTATCACCAATCACCGCATTTAATCGGCATTCACAAGCACCATCATTAGCCGTCACCACCAACAACTAGCATATTTTAAAAACTGTATATTTTATTGATAAAATAGTAGATTAATTAGTATTTCATTTGAATTTTATGTTTATTAATTTTTAAATAAAGATAACTTTTATATATTCAGATGTTAAAAATCAAACAGTCTTAATCATTTAGTATTCAAATCTTAATACACGTTTTAATATTCAGATGTGTATTCAAGTTCAAATATTTTAAGTTTAATACGCATCTTAATATTCAGATGTGTATTAAGATTCAGACATAGTAATCTTAAAAAGAAAAAACAAATAAGACCTAAGACCGAAAGACTAAGCGCGTGAGGCGCGTTTTTTTTCATTTGAAAAGGAAGGTTCCTTGATTGTTATTATTATTAGCAGCTAATAACTTTCCTATTTCAAGTGTTGGTTTTGAAAACGTTTTTAGAAAGAAAAAAATGAAAAGTTGAGAACTGTTATGGCCAGCCATGTTTAATGTTTTATACTAATGCAAAAATCTTTTCAGTATAGTTTGGTTGGCTATCGAAATCGTACCGAATCAAACAAAAAAATCAAATCGTACGGAACTATATTTTAGTACGGTATTTAGTATGCATAGTTGATTTACCGCATATCGAAGTACCGAATCGCACAACCCTATCTAGAGGCAAGTACCATATACCATACTTGCTCAAGTCGTCTCATCGTAATGTCGTTTAGGAATTTGCCCCGATTGGAGGGACTTATCCCACAAGCATCAACTTAGCCTTGAAATGCGTCCTTATATCGGCTTGAAGTGCGTCCTTATATCGGCTCATGTGGTTTTATGGTAATGAACTCAATATTTAAATCAATCTTTATACTGTCACTAATAACTCCCAAAACATTTTAAATTATCAAAATAGAATAACACGCCACGCCACACAACGTATATTCTTGAATACTTGGCAAGTGTTGCCCCTTTTAAACGTTGAAAATCTGTAACATGTAATTTAATACTGTGATATGCATAAAGCTTTTAGAATATGAGAACAATCATATTTCTTTTTTAACCAAGTGCTATTTTGCATATCTAGGTTTAAAGCTTGAATATTATTAAAGTATATTTAATTCAAATAGCACTTCAACACCATAAAAAGAACTTTGAAATCTCCATTTAAATCGCAGTCATGCTTTTAACATCAAAATAAGTTTTTAATAAAATTTATAACATTTTTTTCCCTCAAGTGTCATCTCTCCAATAAATTTCAAAACGAGAATTTTCTTCAAGATATTAATTTTAAAATCAAATAACACTTTTTATGCATCACAATTTATAACACATGATGAAATCCGCACTCGCTTGTCCCACAAGCAAAGAGTTGACAATCCCTCAAGCAAGAGTAAGTCTAATAAACTTACCTTAAGTCGCTTTTTTAAATCTTATCCCAAAAGCTCAGTGATATGATATTAATAATTCATAATCTACGTATAAGCTCACATATATTAATAATGTGTCACGACAATACCAACTTAGTCAATTAAGTGTCCTACACTTAGGTTTAACTTGCAAGTTTAGCAAAAATTCATATTACACCACTTGAAGGTTAATCCTTGCTATTAAACGTGCTAAGAAATCTTAGTCGTTCCATTAGAAATTCAAAATGACATAGCTCATACAAAACTCAACATGGTTCATCTTCTCTATCAAAAAACTTTCAATTTCACAAGACTATTTTTCTAGGGTTTCATGAATTAATGTTTAAATAAAAATATTTATTCACAAATATACTATACTATGTCCGTGGAGTATAATATATAAGATTGGAGTGAAAGAAATTTACCTCTTTTGTCAAACTCCTAAATTTCTAGACTTAGTATTCTTAAAATACTCTTGAGAAGTTCTTCAAAAATGAAGAATCTATGAGTTCTATGTAAGTTGAACTGTAATTAGGAGATGTGCATTAGTTCAAGTACTCACTTCTTTATAATATAGCAATATTTTCCTAGTGAGTTTGATGAGTTATTGATTTCAAATGCATAAATTTAATACTTAACTGTTGATAGAATAATTATCCCCAAGTATTCCGATGATTTATTTCATTAAAGTAATCTCATGTACCTCGGATTTAATTATATTTGTATTCTTAAGCTCGAAATTAATTCTAATTAATTATCACAATTTCACGGGACTTAACATTCTTCCCTACTTAGGAATATTCGTTCTTGAATGTCAATCCTTGGCCGTAAGAAGGTCCAAAGTTTAATATTCAAACTTTTCTCAAGTCCTTAAAGCTTCAAAATTTGACAAACCCTTAAATTTTTTGAAAATTCAATAGAGTCCCTTTGTTTCTAGGCATAACAAAAATTTTAACCTATCGGCGAGACATAAGAATACAATAGAAGAAGCTCCACACCAGCTGTACACATCACAACCACATGAATAAATGATCTCATTGTTAGGTGTGGAGCCTGATTAATATGTGATGTACTGTCATATATTAATGTTTACACGGATCAACCTCAGCGCTGAGGTTGTCGGGGAGTGCGGGGGGCGGGAGCCCCCCACTTGAAGGACGGGTTTCGAGGTAGCGCCCCGACCCATTTTTTAGGCTGTACTGTTTATTCTCCTTTTATTCTCTGTAATTATAAATACCCTAAATTATTAATATATATAGCCCGCCGCCGTGGAAGTTTACCCTAATGGGATGTTACCACGAAATAAGTCTCTCACGTTTTTCTCTCTCTCAATTTTTCTCTCTTTAAGATTTCTTCATCTTCTTCATCAGTTCAGAGTGATTGAGTGAATCGATCCTAATACTCATGACCTCATATGCCACAAGATACCCATTACATAGTCACTCTCGACATCACACCAATAATAGCTCCCCATTACAATGAGACAAGTTTAGCCACCATAGGCATTGAATGATTCACTTCCATTAAATAAGTGAACCTACCTCAAATTTTAAGCAAGAAAATATATTAGCTATTAATCCATATAACTAAAACATGATATTCACCGAACCTAAAATTTCTAGAAAATTGTCATATGTGCAGTCTACAAGTGTGAGAGACTGGATCTTCATATCCTCATTGGCCACCCAAGTGGCTCCTTCGACATCATGATTACGCCATAATATTTTTATTGAAATAATACCTTTAGTTCCTAATCTATGACTTTGCATATCAAGAATCTCACTTGATCCTTTCTCGTTAGTCAAACCATCGCTCTTAACATATGAACATGCCTATAAAGAATAGGGAATGACATTACCTCCAAGGTAATACCTCTATTACCATATGCGTCGTATATGTCATGTCGTCCTTATATTTCCGTAGTTAGGCAAACTAAATATTGAAACTAGTTGTATGGGGTCGGATACGATCGAGTACATTGGAAGTACCGGTTTTGGGTTTCGAAGATCAGTGTCGATTGAGGTCGCCTCCCGGTAAATATCGAGAAAGGAAGTCTTGGGTCGGACATCATCAGAACGAAGTTCGAAACCGAAGCGTTCGAGGTGATATTATCGGAACCAGTCCGGGTAATATATCTTATGGTAAAAATACCAGATTCGTGTAACGGAGGGGCCGGAAATCTCGTGACTTGTAAACGTCTTGGCGGAAATCACGGC
Source organism: Nicotiana obtusifolia (assembly GCA_002018475.1). Taxonomy (NCBI): domain Eukaryota; kingdom Viridiplantae; phylum Streptophyta; class Magnoliopsida; order Solanales; family Solanaceae; genus Nicotiana; species Nicotiana obtusifolia. The sequence continues at coordinate 21,502 of MCJB01048456.1, read as the reverse complement.
CCAAATCAGCAAAGACGTTGAACCCAGCGATTTTAGAGATTTTTACCTTGTAAATAAGTCTTTTTCCTTGTATAGAACTCTTTTCTCTTCCTATATAAAGAATTCAACCCTACTGTGTACAGGACACAACATACGATCAATATAGAAAGTTTAGCATATTTTCACTGTTCTCTTCATCAAATACTTACTTCATTCTTGTTCATTCCATCACAGTTGAATTATTTAACTTCGGCGGTTTGCTTACTTTTTTACTTATTTAATTTAGCCTTTACTTATCGTTCGTTCCTTAATTGTATCAGGCCAAGTCACGTATCCTTAATACCACGTACAAATTTAATTGTTACCTGTAGTTAAGGATAAACACTAAGTAAAAGTAGTTCCAGTGGCAAGGTAAATTACACGCACAACCCGCTCTTTCAAGGAACCTCAAGATGTATGTTGGAATCACCAGTTGATGTCATAGAAATTTTCTCAAACTAGTAAAGATTCACATGAGAAATGACGTGTTAATTGTTTACCTTTAATAATTATTTAATGTTATTTGGTATGAAATAATAACAACAATTATACGTGCGTAAAAATTAATTATTCACATGTGTGTGCTTTTCAATTTATTTTTAAATGCAAAACATGGAAAACGAGGCATGGAATTTTTTGTTGAATTCACATCAAGATTCCGTTGATGCGAAGAAATAAAAAATGTAGAGCTTAAGAGGCAATATGAATTGGCACAGAAAATCAAAGAACTTTTATACAAGAATTAATGATATCGCATTAGTACTAATAAATAAATAAATATTGTTATTTATTTATTTATAACAATATTGGTTATAAATAATATTACCACCACCACATAGACATGGAAGTATCACTAATATTGGTTTAAATTTCTTAATTACCTCTCATACTTGAGGAACGCAGTATGTGAAAATAGACTAATACTCTAGCACCAATAATAGAAAGATGTCATTTTTTTTGTGATGGAGACCAGCGACATAACACAAATAACTATGATGCTTATAGTTTTCATGTTATGTTCAATATGCGACAAATGTTGCTATAATTTTCATGCTTATATGAAGCATACTTCTCGTGTTATGTCACTGGACTTCCATCCCAAAAAGAATGACTGCTTCTATATATGTGATTGCAACATGAAAAGAATGATGGTAAACGAAAAGGCTTGCCTAATGAATTTATATATGAGTGGAAGGAGGGTGTGAACTTATTTTTTTTACCAAAAACACGAGCACAAATCCAATTGAAGTAATCTAGAAATCATCTTGTATATTCTCTCTTTTGGAAATTCATTTATGCTAATAATTAACCTTCTTTTCATTTTGATTCACCAAAGAATTATCAATTTTTTCTTAAGAGGCCAAATGATCCAAATTAAGTTGGTTGCTAAGCTCTTAGTCGTCAAGTTATTCTTGTTCCTCTTGGGAAACTAATTAACTTTTTCCTCAAAAATAATTGCCTAACGACTTTACCTTATATTGCGGTGGTTAAGAAGGGCACGAAATTGGCAAATTTCTAATAGGAAAGTGTACATTTTTCGACCTAAAATATTATAGGTTTTTTTGTTTTAATCTTTTGAGGACTATCTGTCACGATCCAAAATCTACTAGTCGTAATGACACCTAATCCAATATGTTAGGTAAGCCAATTAATAGTTTACACATTTCTAATAAAATAAAGGTGATCAACAAATGCTAGATCTAGATTCCATACAATAACCCAAGGACTAGTAGTACAAGTCATGAGCTACTAAGATTGGATAAATGCAAAAACTAATATGAAATAAATATAACTACTGTTTGAAATATACAAAAACAGAATTCGACTCAAAAACTACCCAGGGACAAATGGTAGCCACACCTAGAAGGCACGAACGTCTCCAGAGTCAGCTCCCGTCGTCCACCGCAGCTCCGCTCCAAGATCTGCACGCAATGTGCGGAAATATAGCATGAGTACAACCGACCCCATGTACTCAGTAAATATCTTGACTAACCTCGGTGAAGTAGTGACGATGCTTTTTAGTTAAAAGATACTCACTGATATAACCTGTGCAGTAAACTAGCAATAGAACAATACTACAACATAACAGAAAAGAGTACAGCCTCTTAAAGAGAGTCTGGAAAGAAAGATTGACAAAGATCATATCCAGCCTCTTAAAGATGCATTCTGCATTTGGTCTACCATTCCACCATGTAAATGGATTGTCTTTGTATCCAAGGTCAAATAAACCACAAGAATTCACACAAAAGGTGAAGTCTTCATACTCAGGTAGATACACTGCAAACCTCCTATCTTTTTATCTTCATGTAAAACCACATTGAAATCACCTCCAACTACCCAAGACAGGTCCATATCAATAGCTAAGTAGTAAAAACAGTCCCACAGTTCCAATCTTTCAAGTGATGAACATTTAGCATATACAAAAGTCATGATGATATGCTTACCAATGTCTTGATGATACACCCTAATAGTAACCTACTGCTCAGTGTCCATCCATAATTCCCATTCAACAACAGCATCAAAAAATAGCCAAATTTTACCATTAATGTTTGACATAACAGCTTCATACCTAATCTCCTCCTGTACCTTTGAATGTGTTTATAATTCTGGAAAGGTTCCATCAGTGCAACAATGAAGAAATCATGCTCTCTTTTCATAAAATGACTCTCTAAAAGGCCTGTTGTGTATTCACAAATCTTATGTTCAAAATCAGAGTCTTGATCATCATTTGGTTTATGAGGCTGCCTCTCTAGGCAAGATTCTTTTAGGTTGAGGGTTCTCTTTGTTCTAGCCTTCATTCTTCCCTTCTTACCACTCTTATCTCCAGCCCTAGGTGACAAATCAGATGTCCTTGCTACTGCCTTGAAGTTTCCAGTTGTTGATTCGTCATCACTTTCTTCCTCAATTGCTCATGGTCACCCATTGCTTGCTGAATATCCACTGGTGCAACATTATGAGTAACAAGATCATGTAGTACTTGAATTGATGTCTTCAAAGGCACATTAATCTGAATTTGCATTGGCTTGCCAGTTCCAGAAGCACAAGCAATGGGACTTGGTTCAATAGCACCTTCTTCTTATGGTACAGTAGCATTCTGAGGCTCTTCTCCATTTATCTCATTCATCACCATATCATTGTGATTTCCAACTCCCAAATATTATTGCAGCATCTTGAATTGTAAAGCATAGATGGATTCCGAACTAGGGTTTACTGTAGCTGTGTTTGCAGAAATTACTGTTCCATTAGGATCAATGATCTTGCCACCAACTGGTTGAGTGTCTGACCTCACTGTATCATGTAAAACCTATGCATCAACATTCCCAACCTACCCCCTAGCTAAAACACCCACAGGAACACCCTTAACATTTGATAAAATCTGCCCCAGTTGCACTAGGGTTTACTGTTCCATTGCCCTGCTGCATAGGTGTTGTTGCTGCACTTGATCCTCCAGCTTTTCCAGCTCCTTTTGCTGTTCCTTTATTGACTCCAACTGGTAATATCGCTTGTTGATCATCAGAATTAGAAATACCATCAACTCTAGTTTTTGAACTAGGGTTTACTGTAGCATCTTGTTTACTTAGGTCAGCCTGCTTTTCCTGTACATTCACCCTTTGAGAGGTGACTTTGGCAGCATAAATAGCTCTAGACTACTCCTCCATTAGCTCTACTTCATCACTCCATAATGCAGATCCATTGTTTGTAGCTCCAATTGACTCGGCTGCCCTAGGATCACTTCCCATAGTTTGTGAGGGAATTTCTTGGCACGAATAGTTGGTTGTCACATTAATAGCATCACTAGGGGCACCAAACCTCCTTTGAACCTAATCAAGAGTTCTCTCCTTGTGCGTATCCACCCCAGTCCCTATAGCACTAGGATTAGGGTTAATCTCCTTAGCCGCACCATTAGGAATCCTAGTTCCTTTAGGACTTGGACTGGATTTCTTTGAATTTTCCAGCTGCTTCCTCTCCTTCTCCTTGTTGGTATCATTTATCAACTGTTGTCTTTCCTTTTCTTTGCCATTACTATCTTCTTTGCCATTGGTAATTTGTAACACTGCTCGATCAATTTCCTCCACCTCCAATGCATCAAACTTGTTCTTCGTAACTACTACCTCCACCTTGTCCATTCCCTTCACATTGTCCACTGCTTGCTCCTTAGTATTCTCAATAATGTTGCCACTCTTATCCTTTTGATATTTGTTCTTCCGCCTTTGCATCCACTCTTGTCTTCCAGGATTAGTAATCGGCTTTCCCAACACCTTTCCACTAGTTAAAACCTTTGTAGAATTAGTTGCAGTACCAACTACTTCCTTTCCAGTGGTTCCTCCGTCGGCACCTTCATCAAATCTTTTGTGTAATTCTAGGTGAATTACCCAGCAATCAAATTAAATGTGACCTTGTTTCTTGCAAGTCTTGCAATAATTAGGCATGTAGTCGTAATTTATTTTGATCCATTTAAGTTCCTCAGGTCTAGAGTCATCCTCCTCCTCAACTATTTTAATTCATTGAGGGAACTTAGGTTACAAATTAACTTCCACCTTCACTTTAGCACAGCTAGGCCTAGTGCCATTTTGAGTTGCAAGATAAACATATAAGGAATTTCCAACAGCACTTGTCAATGAAAAAACAAACTCCTTACCGACGAAGTTAGGTGGCAATCCGAAAAACTGATCCAGGCTGCTCCAATTGGTGTCTCTTCGTCAGGTTTCCACCATGGATTCCACTCCGTACACCTTATCTGCCACATATCACCTTGAGATTTCAGTTAAGAAGCAGACTTCGATAGAAGATGAACATAATCTTCCATTAAAGACAGTCGAATCAACACATGGTTATCTTCAATTAATCCTATAGAGAAGGCTCCTTTCAGTTCACATTACATAGGGATGACTTTACGTAATTCAGTAATCACAGGCTTCCCATAGAAAACTTTCCCAAGAACAGCTAATTGTAAACCTTGTTGCACGATCGATTGCTTGACTTCTTGTTTCTTCCACTTGATTATGGGCTCCCCATGTAAAAACTCAACATGTTTTATAGGAATCTTCGCTAGGGTTAGCATGGGCACATTCAATGCTTTGGGTTGTAGTAATTGCGTATAATTCTGGAGTAGATTAGGGTTACTAGGTGTTGTTTGAGGTTGCGGGGGAAGAGTAGACGACTGACCAGCCTCATTAGAAGGCTGGCCAGTGACCAGAGAAGCCATGAATGGCCTTCGCAAAGCTTCGAGCTCCTGTCGTCGCAATCGCCAGTCACCAAAGCTTCTCTCTCCTCACGCTGGTTTAGGGTTTTTGCTGCTTGTTGTTAGTTTTAGTTTTCGGGTCTTTTTATGTTAGTTTCCAAAGTTGTTCTATTTTTTTGCCTTATTCTTTGTTGTCTTTTTTATTGTTATTTTAGGATAATGGCAGACAAATATCTGAATTTGAGATTTCATATTGGTGATATGCTTGTGAGTGAGGTAGGGCCAATTTATGCTGGGGAACATTGAATATGACTTTAATGTGGATACGGACAAACTATCTATTTCAGAAATAGTTGATTATGCCAAGGATTTTGGGTTTACCGGTGTAGGAAAAATATATATTGTATCTTCTAAGGGTGGCAGTTTGGTAGAATTAAAAGAAAACAGGGATTTGTTGGTACTTGCTAATTTGTTAAGTAATAAGGAAACAATAGACATTTATGTATGCCATAAGGGAGATAATGTGGTCCAGAATAGCCATGTTAGTAGTTAGGCCATTGAAGAATCTTTCGCAGGGTTGTTGAAGGTTTCAATGCACCTTTAGTTTCCCAAATTGAAAATATTGATTCTAGTGGTCAAATAAAACCCCATAAACAGTCACATGTTGTTGAAAAACTTCCTGGATACTCCTTAGTAGATGAGGATGATTCTGACATAGAAGATGAAGATTTAGAGGAAGATGATACAGAAGTTGTAGGTAATGCTGCAGATAGTGACAAATCTAGCAGTTTTGATGATGAAGAGCATGAGGTTGATTATGGTAATGATATGCATGAAAAGTTGAACACAGTTAAAACGGATTTAAAGGCTTATAAGAAGAAAAAAAGAACGCCAAGAAAGAAAGTTGTTGCTGAGTTTTTTCTTGGACCAGTTGGGATATACCAGGTTTTGAAGGCATAGATAAAGGAAAGGGTAAGTTAGTTGTGTTAGGATCGATTTGCACAACACAAGAAATTTACAGTGAAGAAGAAGGAAATTCTGGTGAAGGAAAGAGAAAGAAAGGAGAAGAAAGTAGAGAGAAGAGAGAGCAAAAGTTCGTGTAGAGAGAGAGAGGAAATTTCGTGGTAACACCCCGTGGGCAACTTCCACGGTGGTGGGGTGTATTTATTAATAATATTGGGTATTTACAATTACAGAGTATAACTGAAAAATAAGTTGAACCGCGGAAGTAGTTTACATATCAATCAGGCTCCATACCTAACAAGTTGGTGATGAGCCCTTTTATGATATTCCAGATGCTGATAGTTTTGAGAGTGACAGTGACAGCAGGAGTGGTAATGAATCAAGAAATAGAAGTGGTAACATAAAATCCAGGAAGAAGAACAAGAGGGTAATGTATGATCCAAAATGGGAAAAAGGTGATTTGGCAACTTACATGGTCTTTGAAAATGTATATAAGTTTAGGGAAGCTGTCACTAGGTATGCAATAGAAAGAGGTTATAAAAATAGAGTTAGAGTATAATGCAAAACTAGTGGATGTCCTTGGTTATTGTTTGCAAGCAAAGAGATCAAGTCTGTTGATTTCAGTATTAGAACTTATAATCGTAGGCATAACTGCAATAAGACCAACACAAATTCAATGTGCAATACCAAGTATCTTGCCAAGTACTATAGAAGTAAGATAATTTCACAACCTTGCATAAAGGGTTGGGAGATGCAAGATTTGGCAAGGGTGGATTTGGGATTATATATTGGGAAAAAATCTTGTTTGAAGGCTAGGAAACAAGTATTGAAAGAAGTGATGGGTGATCATGTGAAGGAGTTGGCAGGATTTATGATTATAGCGATGTGCTCCTTCAATAAAATCCAGGGAGCACATGTGTGATAAAAGTGACAGATTTTGAAGATGGAAAAAAATTGTATCACTCTACATTTTCTTTGCAGCAATGAAAGGAAATTTATTGAAGGGTGCAGATAATGTATTGGGTTGGATGGTTGTTTCTTGAGGGGAAAATCTAAGGGACCCTTTGCTAATTTTAAATTTAAATCAAACTAAATTATACACATCATTTAAAATATTTTTGTATACAGCTAAAATCAGATATAGCCATATTGAACGACTTACATCAGATCCAATTATTATATTACGAAATTAAGTCCCGAAAAGGGATCGAGCTCACCCCCAAATCAGGCTCGACCTCAAAATCGGCCTCGACCTCAGGTTCGACCTCGACCTCAGGTTCGGCCTCGACCTCAGATTCGGCCTCGACCTCAGGTTCGAATAAAAGAAAGTCCCACTAATCATTATAAAGTCACAAATTACGGCACAAATTAAGGGGGCAGTCAAATATGCCCGTTATAGATAGGCCAAGAGAATCATTAAGGAACCACTTCCAAATACTTTTTATTAAATTATTTTGTAAAGCAAGCTCTTCTTCCATGATATAAGGAAGAGCTTATTAGAAAGGAGAGGTGGAGAATACTGGGTGGAGGAATTCTACACTTTTGCTCTTACAGATTTTCATCTTAATCATTTTCTCTATTATTAAGTTCCTTCCACTGGTATCAAATATATCCACGTATCTATTAACTCACACACAAATTTAATTGTATTATCCGATTTTCGGGGTAAACAATTTTTGAATGCAAAACATCGAAAAAGAGGCATGAAATTTTTTGTTGAAGAATTTTTGTACAAGAATTAATGATATTGTCAATAGCATTAGTACTAACAAATAAATGTTGGAAGAAGTTAAAATTATTTAAAAAAATTTATGATCTCTGTGTAAATGTGTAACAACCCTAAAAATTAACTTTTTTGCATGCGAAGATGGCAAATACATAATTTTGGTGAATTCACAAATTCCGTTGACGTAAAGAAAGGAAAACTGCAAGAATTGAGGAGGCAATTTTGCGTAGATAAAATCAATAGTGTGTTAAAGAAAAGAGAAATATATTAAATCGATTTTTTAAAATTAATAAACCACTATCAAAAAATAAAAAGGTAGATGATAAAGAAGTAGAAATAATTTTCAAATTATTGGTAGATCAATAATCGCGTCCATACCTCCACCATACCATATAGACATAGAATTATCATTATTGATTTTAATTCCTTAATTATCTCTCACACTTAGAACAACTAACATGAAATGGACTAACACGTAAGTACCGATAAACAGAAAAATATCATTCTTTTTGTGATGGAAACCAACAACATAACACGAAACTTTGATGCTTATAGTTTTCATGTCATGTTCGATATGCAACAAATTGGAGCTATAATTTTCAAGCTTATACGTCACGATCCAATTCCCATCATAGGTAGTGATAACACTAAATGTTGTCGTGTAACGACCCAGGCGATTGTTTTGAGCATTTGCATTCCGTTCAGATATTTAAAGTCTTGAGTAGTATCGTATAAGGTATTATGACTTGGGTAAATCGTCGGTTTTAGTTTTCAGGTTATTCGGAACTGCTTTGGAAGAATGATTCTCAACTAAGAAGCTTTAAGTTGGAAGAGTTGACCAAGTTTGACTTTTGAGTATTTGACCTTGGATCGGAGTTTTGATAGTTCCGAATGGTGATTTTGGACTTGGACGTATGCCCGAATTTGCATTTAGATATTTCTAGAAGGTTTCGACACTAATTGGCGAAAGTTGGAAATTTGAAGGTTTGGAATGTTGATAAGTTTGACTGAGAGTTGACTTAGATGAAATCAGATTCGAATTGTGATTTTGGGAATTGGAATAGATTCATTATATCATTTGGGACTTGTGCGCAAAATTTGAGTTCATTCTCAGTTCATTTGATATGTTTCGTCACGAGTTTTAGAAGTTGAAAGATTCAAAGTTTATTATATTTGATTTGAGGTGTGATTCATCGTTTCGATGTTGTTATGCGTAATTTGTGGCCTTGAGTAAGTTCGTGTTATGTTATGGACTTGTTGGTATATTTGGATGGGGTCTTGAGGGGCTCGGGTGAGTTACGCACGAGGTTCGGATCAATTTTGTCTCATGTTGCATTGCTGAAGAGGGGTTGGTTCTGCTGTTGCGCAACTGCGATAGATTTTGCGCAGGTGCGGTGGTCGTAGAAGTGAGGGTTTTAGACGCAGAAGCGAGATGGAGAGCAGAAGCGCGTTTGGCTTCGCACCTATGACGCAGAACCGAAATAGTTTCCGCAAGTGCGAGGGGTCGACTAGTTAGGGGATTCCGCAATAGTGAGGTTTTTGGTCACAAAAGCGACTATTGTTTCGCAAATGCGAAATTGCCTGGGTAGAAGTTATAAAATCGAGGGTTGTCATTTTTATCATATATTGAGCTATAGACCTCGGATTTGGGCGATTTTCATCACATGAAATGGGGAAGTGTTCTATACTCGATTTGATAATATTTTGTGAATCTTTCTTCATTTTTGGTAATTGGATTATGAATTTTAAAGAGAAATTTGGGGGTTTTATCTAAAATTTCATAAAGTGATTTTTTGAGTTTTGAGCATCGATTCGGGATCGGATTTGAGTGAAACTAGTACGGTTGGACTCATAATTGAATGGATTGTCGTATTTTATAAATTTTGTCAAGTTCCGAGGTGCAAGTCCGGGTTTCACTTTTTGGTTGACTTTGGGGATTTTGATTAAAGATTCGACCTTCATAGATTGGGTTTGTTTCCTTTCGCATTGTTTGATGTTATTGAGTTATTTTTGGCTATTTTTGAGCCGTTCGGTGGTCGGTACGCGCAAGATGGCATTTCTAGAGTATTAGTTAGCTTGCTCGGTATTGGATTTGGCTTGTTTGAGGCAAGAATCTTATCTAAATTTGGTTGAGGCACTAGTTGCTTGAATTATTTGTGATAGCTGCGTGTTATGGGTGCGCATATGTATGGGGTTTGAAACCATGTGCAAGTACCAGGGTATTTATCCATGCTCGGGGCAGTGCTTAGGCTATGATATGCCAAAAGTTAACTGTTAAGCTTTAAGCTATAATGTTTCTCATATTTATATCATTGCCGTGAACTATTTGACTCATGTTTGAGGTTACGAAGATGTTAATTTGTGCTAAATTTAAGTTCAAAATCAGCTAAGATGATACTATAAAAAAAACAGCCCAGGGTACTAAGATCTCGTTATGCGCGGGGTCCGGAAAAGAACCAGACCACAAGAGTTTATTGTACGCAGAATCATCCTCAAAAGATATTTTAAAAAGGGCTGGAATATTTTAGGACGAAAAATGTACACTTTCTTTTTAGAAATCCTCCTGTTTCTTGCCCTTTATAGACACTGCAATATAAGCAAAATCGTTAGGCAATTATTGTTGAGGAAAAAGTTATTAGTTTCACAAGAGGAACAAGAATGACTTAATGACTAATAGGTTAGCAACATATTAGTCGACTTAGGAGGACGAGAGAAAGTAGTGCCGCCTGAGCATTGATTTCCCATAACGAATTGGCTAGTTCTATCTCTCAATTACCTATTCCGTGCTAGAGAAGGTCCCTCAGTTCCTCCGCAGAACCTCGAGGTGCATTTAGTTGTCTTACATGAGACGAGAGCTATTCCCCACTCCATAACATGACACCTTTCGCTCGTCCATTCCGCCATTGATTTAAATGGGAAAAAACACTAACAGTTGTTTTCTTAAATTTCTATATTAAGAAAAAGAACTAAAATAATAAAATGTAATTTAAACCACGATCGCAGAGATCTAGTCAGTAGTGACTTTCCATCAAGAATGAAAAGAAAATTAATTATTAACATAAATGAATTTCCAAAAAAGAAAATATACAACTTGATTTCTAGATTATTTCAACTAGATTTGTGCTAGCTTTTTTGGTAAAAAAATAAATCAGCCCTCCTTCCACCCATATATATAAATCCATTAGGCAAGCCTTTTCATTTACCACCATGTTTTCCATGTTGCGATCACATATATAGAAGGAGTCATTCTTTTGGGATGGAAGTCCAGCGACATAACATGAGAAGTATGCCTTATATAAGCATGAAAATTATAGCATCATACTTACCGTGTTATGTCGCTGATATCCATCGCCAAAAGAATGACATCTTTCTGTTATTGGTACTAGAATATAATGGCGGATCTACATAGAGCATTATGGGTGCTCAAGCATATATTATTTTTGATTAAATCTAGTAGATTTACATATGCAATTAACAAAAAACTTAGATAAATATTGAGTAAGCACTCACAAATTAAATTTGTTTTTCCTCTTTTTATATCCGAACATTCACGATTTTAAAATCTTAAATCCGTCACTGTTAAAATGTTACTCCATTTTCACCCACCAGGTTGTTCAAGTATGAGAGGTAATTAAGGAATTAAAACCAATATCTATGTGTTATGGTGGAGGTATTATAATCGAGTATTGATCTACACCTTTACCTCCACGTTATCTACCTTTTAAATTTTGATGGTGACTTTTGATTTTGTAAGATGGATTTAATATCTTTCTCTTTTCTTGCGTAGATCAACCTTCGCTTCCAGTACCTCTTCACTACGTGTGTTCAAACCGAATCGGAAAATCACATCAAATCGAAAAATCAAATCAAATTGATTAAAAAATTCGATTAGGTTTAATTTGATTTGGTTTGGTATTGAGTAAAAAAATTCGAACCAAACCGATATATAAATTTAGTGATTTTTTTTATATACTTTTAAGACTTTATATAGAATTTTCTTTAAAAATATTTATAAATATTTGGTATCCTCTCATGGGATGTAATATTTAATAAAACTGTAAGGTGCATTCATTTTTATTAACTTTAAATAATGAGTTGTATCACTTTCTTATCAAGTGTTATTGAAATGCGGCAATCATATCTTTGTTCTTCCATATTCATATGTCAAGATTTCTATTATCTTTTTCGAATTTGAAGTGGTATTTTCGATAATTTAAAATTAAATAGAACATATCATTATTTAGGTATCATATTGATTTTTATGTTTAATTATTAAATTCGGTTAACCTTGAAAGCGTACATCAGCAAAAAATTATTGTTAGACGATTAAGAAAATAACTATCATGTGTTATTAAAAGAACTCCTTCATAAGAATTTTTTAATAGATCATTTATACATCCATTTTTTTAATTTTTAGTAAACATATATTCACGTATCAAAACTTTATGAACAACTTTAACAAAGTAAGATTAAAATAATATTTATATAACAAAAGAATCCGACAAACCAAGCCAATCCAAACCGATATAAATAATTTGATTTGATTTTAACAAAACCCGAACTAACCCGATCCACGTAAACCCTTACTCTCCACGATAAGACCTAACAGTATTGATCGACAATATCGTAATTGTTGTAACCCTTCTCTCCATGCAAAAAGGTCAATATTTACTGCTGTTACTCAATTTTAACTTCTAATAACATTTCTATATTAGTACTAATGCTATATCATTAATTAATATAGGAAGTTATTTGACAGACATGTAGTTGACAGACATGCTATATCATTAATTCATATACCTTCCTTTTCCATGTTTTGCATTCCAAAAAAAAAATCAAATGCACACATGTGTATAATGTTGGTAATATGTGTTCAAAATCAAAAAACTAGAAAGAAAAAAAAACGTTAGTTTAATAAACAAATCGTAAAATAATTCTGAGCTCACAAGTTGCTTGTGTGTTCTTAAGGAATTTAATTCCTTTATTGTTGCCCAAAATTATGGATTACTTCCTCCCAGGATAGAATGAAAAAATTATTCTGTAATACTGGCAACCGAAATTATAAAACTTCAGCGAACTCAACAAACGGAGCAAATCACACTTGACACTTATTTTTATTTGGAAAAATAATGCAACAATGTAGAAAAAGGGGAGAAGTTTTAAGATTTTTCATATGTTAAAATGAGACCAAGCCTCTAAATTTATAGACAATGAAATGGTGAAATGAAGAGGTGCAATTCAAAAGGTGCCTCTTCCGTTTCCCATTCACACCCTTTCAATAAAAACCCAACAATCCCCCACATCAATGAGGAATGGCTATATGATGAAAACTTGCATAAAAAATTGTGTGATTCACAAGTAAGGATTAATCGCATCTGGATAAGTAGGTTTCACTTTGAACTTTCCGTAGTGAACTTATGTCGGATATACTCGGTTAATCGGTAGATTTGATATCTTTGAACCGTCGAGCTTTGGTGTATACCTAGACAACCATAAGTCACACAATCAATCCTTAACCGTCTTTGGTTCTCATTGTTGTGTTCGTTTCAGCCATAGCCATGAACACCGCCTAGTTTCATAAGTGCATAGAGAATTGGCCTTACAGAATTCTCTTTGAAGCGGCTAACACTTCACACTTACATAAATAATTCCTAAACGTGTTATCCCGTGGATACACTATTTGATATACCTCGTATCAAACTTAGACACCATTAAAAAGTTTTAACGTTTTATCCTTGGTAGTGAACATTGTTTCATCACGAGAATGGACTAAAAAAAAATTTTATTTGACAATGTTGGACCGTCATTAATGACTTTGTTTGAGCTCCTTGAACCTAGATCTTGGGATCTCCAATCTTCTAGGTAGAGCTACCGCCACAATAGCTTGTCCTCGGTCATCCCATTCTCCTCTATAATCTTTTAATTACCTCTCTAGTTAGGCCTCTTATAAATGAATCCAATACAAATATCGCTTCACTTCACATAGTAAATTATGATAATTCTCTTAGAGTAGTTGCCTAACGGTTTCATATCTTTGTCGTTTTTGACAAGATCTTTCGTTATATATAGTACTCCCAGCCCTTCTTATTGCCGCTTGACCATCGCAATGTATGCATATAGGTGCAATTTGGGCTAAGATGAAATTTCATTAAGAAATTCCGAAGCCATTCAACTTCTTCACCGGTCTTTTCTAAGGCTATAAACTCAGCCTCCATTGTAGAGCGGCAATGTGCGTTTGTTTGGATAATTTTCAAGACACTGCTCCTCCACTAATTGTAAAAATATATCCACTTATGAATTTAGTTTAGGCTGATCCGATGATCCAATTTGCATCACTATTCCCGTCAGTACCTGCAGGAAAACTTATTATAGTGTAATGCATAATGATAGATAAATTTCAAATATCCCAAACTCATTTTATTGTTATGACAATTCAATGCGAACTTCCTTATGTCGTAGACTAATACATCTCGAATTTTCATTGCATATCAAATATTGACTACACTTAATGTAGTAATAACAATAGCTAGAATGATCATTTGTGGCCACAACCTTTTAATATATAACACATTTCGTAATCACTCCGTCATTTTCAAGCATTTGTATGCTATTTATTCATACGTCTATATGATATGTAAATTATAGCACCTTCATTCATGAAATAAATTCAACTTGCAATGAATTTTTGTCAAGTTCATCAGTTGATTCACCTCATAATAGATCAACGTATTAATATATTCGTTCATAAACGGTCATGTTTATACAAAACATACAAACACACTTTTCATGAAAAGTCACAGCCTTCTAACATTCATACGTACGTAATACTCGTAACCGATGAGTATATGTTAAAATAGTCAAGGACTTCTCGTTGTCTACACTCTTGGACAACAAGTCTTAACTTATCCATGTCAATAGTGCCATCATCCTTTATTGTCCTCTTGAAAATCCATTTTGAATCCAACTATTTGTTCCCTAGAGTAAGATCAACTAACTCTTAAGTATATGATTATTTAATATGGATTCTCTCTCATCACTGATTGCCTTTTCCTAAAAAGACATAACTTCTTTTTAAACGTTTGGGATTCATTTTCCAACAAGAATGTTAGAAAATCTAGCCCAAAGGAAGTAGTTCTCCTTTAATATTTATCACATCTTAGAATTTTCACTAGACTTCTCACATTTATTTTTACACGGATAAATATTCTCGAAGAATCCAGCATTATCAGATTCAATTATCGTATTAGTATGAATGTCAGGATTTTCTGATTTATGAACCAGAAAATGATATGCCTTACTATTTGTTGCATATCCTACGAAAACGCAATCAATGGTCTTCGGTCCGATCTTTACCCTTTTGGGTTTAGGAACTTGCACTTTAGTAAGCACCCCCACACTTTAAAATATTTTAAGTCGGGCTTCTTTCATTCCATTTTTACGTGGAATGAATTGCGTTTTGCTATGAGAAATTCGATTTAGCTTCCCCCCACAAGTTCTGGGGTAAACCAGAACTTATCAATAACGCATTTATCACCTCCTTTAATGTTATATTCTTTCTTTCCGCAATTCCATTAGATTGAGGTGAGTAAGGGGCAGTTGTTTAGTGAATAATGGCATATTCCAAACATATTTATTCAAAAGAGATTCATACTCGCCACCCCAATCACATAAACTGTTGTTTGTTCCACGATACCCAAAATTAATAATGGTGAAGTTTTAAATCTTCAAACCAATCTGACACAACCACAATTTAACGGTGAAATTTTTAATCTTCAAATTGATTAATAAATTG
This sequence comes from Nicotiana obtusifolia, assembly GCA_002018475.1. Classification (NCBI taxonomy): domain Eukaryota; kingdom Viridiplantae; phylum Streptophyta; class Magnoliopsida; order Solanales; family Solanaceae; genus Nicotiana; species Nicotiana obtusifolia. The sequence continues at coordinate 5,821 of MCJB01048456.1, read as the reverse complement.
GGGCAGAAAATTATTAAGATTTTAATCTTCAAAATGAGTAAAACTTCAACGTTCATAGAAACTCACAAAGACACACATATTTTAATCTCGATAAAAGTAAAAAATAATGAAGACTTTAGTCTCCACAACCTATAGAAAATCACAAGTATTTAAGTCTCAAACAATGCGACAAACGTTCTTTGTTTCAACGTACTCATTTGTCACGTAAGCCAGCCTCTATATTTATTTTTTTCCTTTTCCTTTGTGTCTTTTCAATGACACAATCTTTAACCCATTATTAGAATATGTCATGATGATACTAATCATGGGAATGTCAGTAACTTAATTTAATACCTTTAATACCTTTGCACTCAACCTGTAAATCCAATCCTCAAATGAGGCATGCTATGTTGGTAAAAGTATTTTCACCCACGATTGTTAGGTTTCGGGTTCGAGTCACACTGGAGGAGAAGTGTAGAAATACTATAGATCCTCTTAATTTGGGAGGGATTTTTAAAAAAAAAAAATCCTCAAAGCCATGGTAAAATTTTAAAAGTTTACCTTGATAATTCATAGTCTAATGCAACATTTCGGTTTTTTTCACTTCAATTTTAAAATTTTGAAGCAGATCCAATCTTATTGCAGACGCCTTCCATGTACTGAAACTATTGCCATATCTTGTCTTTTAGGGACGATCTACATTAATCGTGCCGGGTGGTAAAACACTCGTTAATTTCGACGCAAATTCTGTATAATTGTATAGAAAATATAAAAAATACTAGTATAAAGAACTAGCAAGTACCCATGAAACAAAAAGTCTTCTGGGTGTTTTGGTTAAGAGGTGAGAATAGAGTGCACAAATATAAAGTGATTAGGGATTGATTCTTGCATAAATCAATTTTTTTATATGGCTACTGAGTAAGCACTCACGCACAATTTCAACTCCGTAGCCAAATTGCAAAGCACGTCGCTTCGTCATTTTCCTCCGTGACAGACGACTGTCACTTCTAATCTTTCTTTTTTCCCCTGCTATCAACCAATCAAATTTAAATTCCTTAAGCTTGTTGGTGATATATGTTCAAAATAAAAAAATTAGAGGAAAAAGAAACGTTAGTTCAACAAACAGATCATGAAATAATTTTGAGCCCACAAGTTATTTGTATGTTTTAAGAAATTTAATCCCCTCACTGTTGCTCAAGATTATGAATATAGAACGGAAACACTATTCTGTAATACTGACAATCGAAATTACAGAACTTCAGCGAACTCAACAAACGGAGTAAATCAGACTTGACACTTATTTTTATTTGGAAAAATACTGTAACAATGTAGAAAAAGGGGAAAAATTTTCAGATTTTTCATATGTTAAAATGTGACTAAACCTCTAAATTTATAGACAATAAAAGAGTAAAACGAAGAGGTACAATTCAAAAGGTACTTTTTCCGTTACCCATTCACACCCTTTAAATAAAAACCTAATATATTATGTTTTACATATATATATTTTTTCGCTATTAATTCATACCAAAAATAATTAAATTTATCATTTTCAAAGGTCAACAATTAATGCGTCATTTCTCATGTGCATCTTTACTAGTTTAAGAAAAGTCTTGTGACATCAACTCGTGATTCCAGCAGATTTTGTTTTCCACATAAATGATATTCAAGCTCCAATTTTAAAGATAGTAACTCGTCGTAGACTTTAGTATATACGAGGATTTACGAGTTTACGTAAATTCAAGTAATTTTGCCAAAACCTTATATATTAAAATATTAATATTTATTAAATATTTATAAATATTTAATTGTAAAATCAATTATCTTTGGAATATTAACTTTATTACATAGTTAGAACGCAGCAAAACAAGTAGTAGAACTTCATCTTAGTTACTCTAATAATGTGAAAACTCACGCTAATTTATTAAAGGTTCCCTTTACTTCACTCTCCATTTATAGCACCAAAGTTCCACACTTTCCAACTAGTAATTGCTTGGGGCCTAAGGGGTCTTTTGGTAGGCTGTACTAAGTAAAATAATCTCTGTATAAAAATTTAATCCGTTCAATATAATATTTGATTGCTCAATTCAATTTATGCATATTTAATACATGGATTACTTATACCTCATACGAGAGCTTAGCTAATACCAAGGAAACTCAGGGATTACTAATTCCTGTATTAACTATACCTGGATAAGACCCTAAAATTACTAAACCGCCCCTCAAACCTAAATTTCTTTATATACAAAAAGAAAAATATTCGAGAGTATAATTGTAAAGAAGATTTTGTACAGTTTTAAACCAAACATGTTAGAATAAATGAACAACGCTAGAGGGGGGGTGAATAGCGTTTTGCGGAACAATTGCAAATTTTCGCAATAAAGATATGTAATTAATAATGTAAGTGCGAAAATATAATTGCAATAAATAAGTTGCGGAATGTAAAGAGAAAGCGTACACCCGATATATAGTGGTTCACTACAACGTGTAGCTAGTCCACTCCTCAAGATCGCACTTGAGTATTTCACTATCTCCGTTAAGCTTACGGGTGCTTAACAAACCGTTACAACCACAAAGACTTGATCACACAAGCTTTGCAATGTTAGACTTGCGGGTGCCTAACCAACCGTTACAATCACGAACACTTGAATCACACAAGTTCCGTGAACAACAAGGAAGACTCTCTTCCTTAATACAACAAGGGACAACTTCCCTTAGGTGTATGACAACACAAATTTCACTCAAAGTATAACTCTCACAAGAGTAGATGAAGTGAAGAAAATATAAGCTCAAGAACACAACTTTTGATCTTCAAGAAATAGCTCAAAATTTAGCTCAAAATAGTATGAAGACTTGAAGTAATTTATCTGATCAATTTGGATAATGTGTTGTNAGAGAATTAGGCTCTGATACCAATTGTTAGAATAAATGAACAACGCTAGAGGGGGGGTGAATAGCGTTTTGCGGAACAGTTGCAAATTTTCGCAATAAAGATATGTAATTAATAATGTAAGTGCGAAAATATAATTGCAATAAATAAGTTGCGGAATGTAAAGAGAAAGCGTACACCCGATATATAGTGGTTCACTACAACGTGTAGCTAGTCCACTCCTCAAGATCGCACTTGAGTATTTCACTATCTCCGTTAAGCTTACGGGTGCTTAACAAACCGTTACAACCACAAAGACTTGATCACACAAGCTTTGCAATGTTAGACTTGCGGGTGCCTAACCAACCGTTACAATCACGAACACTTGAATCACACAAGTTCCGTGAACAACAAGGAAGACACTCTTCCTCACTAGTGTATGACAACACTATTTTTCACTCGAATTACAACTCTCTCAAGAGTAGATGAAGTGAATAAAATTACAGCTCAAGAACACAACAGTGCTTTCAAGAAATAGCTCAAAATATAGCTCAAGGAAGTAAAAATACTTGAAGCAATTTATCTTATGATTTTGGGTATTGTGTTGTGTTCAAATGAGGTTTATGAAGCTCTATTTATAGCCCCAAAACCTCATATATCCGTTGGAGCTCAAAACTAGCCGTTATAGGCTCCAACAGCTATAAGCCATCGATGGCTTATAGAGAAGCCATCGATGGCTTCTTCTCTCTGGAAAATTTCCAGTAGCCATAAGCCATCGATGGCTTATGGAGAAGCCATCGATGGCTTCTTCATTCTGGAATTGCTACAGTAGCATTGCTACAGTGACATCGATGTTGCTACAGTAACACGGTTGCTACAGTAACATCAATGTTCGGAAATTTTCCAGCGCCAATTTTAATCAATTATTTTGGTATTTTGTGAAAACCAATTGTTTTGAAAATGTTTTAATTTGTGTTTGAAATCGTTTTAAAACTTTAAGCCAAGTTATTAAACACGATAAATAAATCAAACACATTAAAACACAAAATAACATAAAGACTAAATGACAACTTCATTTGCCTTCAATCTTTTTGCTTCATCGACTTGTTCCATACATCGACTCCTAGTATCTTGAAAGCTCGACTTGTACTCTAACAAAGTCCATAGCAATCTTAGTAGTTTTTCCATGATGGTTTGTCGATTATCAAAACCTATAACAAGACACAAAGTCGTTAGTTAAGGTTACATAAATAAGAATGCATTTTCCAACAATTTCCCCCTTTTTGATAATGACAAACAATATCTGGGATATGCATTCTCTTAGCAAAAAGATGTTATTTTGATACAATGATTATATACGAAAATACTAATTATATACAAGATACCAATTGATAAGTTGTTAAGGACAAATATCAATTGTTATATATATATAAAAATACCAATAGTTATACAAGTGTTATAAAATTTATCAATTGTTTAAGGAACAAGATCAAATCATATGGGTAAGTACCAATTGTTAAAATAAACAAGTATATGATATACCAATTAATACTTGTACAAATTTTCAACAAATAGACATACCTTCCTATCTTCCTCCTTTAAACAATATAACACTATTATAAAAATATACCAATTGTTACTATTATCAAAGTATACCAATTGTTATAAATACTATTGTAAAATATACAAATAGTTAATAAGTTGAAGGAATAAATGTTTAATAAATATTCCCCCTCAATTTATACTTCCCCCTAAATATATCCATATCTCCTATTTCATGAATTAATCCAATATATATCTTCTTCCCCCTTTTGTCATTAGCAAAAAGACATATATAACAATAAAGATTAATTTCATTAAATGAAATAAGGATAATACAAAGCAAAATTAAAGTACAAGGATAAGAAGTATAAAATAATTTCCGGAATTATTCATTCCTATCCCTATGATATTGACGAGTAAACTCCCGGAAGTCGTCGTCAAGTGTATTCGTGAAGGCGCCCCATTTTCCAACTGTGGTCGCCATCATGAGTTAGATTTTCAAGCTGAGCGCTCAATGTTTCCATTGTCACAGAAGAGGAGGATGAAGAAGCTTGTTCTGGAACCCTTTGTGATTCCATGCCCCTTCGGAATGAGTTATCCGAAACCGACCAAAATTTTTGTCGCTTTGGTCGTTGGGTCAACATTCACCGACACCCCATAATATGTTAGGATGTCCATCACCAAGAACGCATATGGAAGAGGTTCCCCCTCTTTTGTTGCGTCAAACATGTGAATCATGATAAATTGTGGCCAATTTATCTTTGCGCAATTTATGATGGCGTGCATAATCTTCACGTCTTCGGCCGACATAATAGTGTGAGAAAATTTCCTCGGCTTTAATATGCGCGTAATGATATAGAAGAGTAGTTTGTACTCTTTGTTCATGTTTGTGATGGTAGGCGATGATTTGAACGGTGAAATTGTTCTATGCCCATTTGAGCCACGAAAGATACTTCGTCAAATCTGGCTCTGCGAGCACCGGTGTATAAAGAAGTGTCTTCTCCATGTGGAAGAAGTCCGGTGATTTCCGAGATAATCTCGTGTGTGATAAAATTTTCCGTATTATTTACGGAAGTGACGAGATGTTCATCAATTTTTCGAAGGTTCGAATAGAAAGCACGAATCAAATCTTCATGGATGGAAGAAAGTTGATTTGAGACAAAATTGATGAGAAATGTTGATTGAAGAGCATTGTATAGTGTATTGAAGAAATTGATTTTGATTCAAATCTGAAAAATTAAACTCTTTGGTCTTGAATAAGAGTTTTTAGTGTGTAAAATAGTTGTATGAAGACCTATTTATAGAGTCTTGGAAGAATATGACCGTTTGGGGGTATTATGGTCATTTCAGAGCTTGAAAACGGTAACAAACGGCTATATTTTTCAAAAATTTGAAGAAGCCATCGATGGCTTATCCGGAAGCCATCGATGGCTT
>MCJB01048455.1:1865-96457 GCA_002018475.1 Nicotiana obtusifolia | reverse complement strand
GGCCACAGCCTTATTAGACACTCTTGGCCGCTGGCTTGATCCTTCTTGGGCAGAAACTGATTATAGTGAAAATTGAAACAAGTTGATGATAAGATGATTCAAGAGAGCAAAATATCATTGTTTTTTCTTTCTATTGATGATTCGTGTAAAAAAGTATTTTGTAAATGGTTCAACCCTCCCTTTATATAGTAGAGAGGTCATACATCTGGTGCAACTTTATACAAGGTAAAAATCTCCACACAAGGTAAAAAGTCTCCTGATTTACTAATTAAGCGGTTCTATTGATTAGTGCGAGATTCCTGCCGTGATGTTCGTCCCATCACGGATTTTTCGATTTTCCATCATTTAGGTTTAATGATCTTCCCTTGGACATTTTCGGAGTCAGGCTCGATTTCGGATCACGGGCTCGGTGTTCTCGAGGTTGGACATTCTGGCTTCGTATTCCACTTCGATGAAGCTCGGATTCGATCTTTGACCCTACACATTCCGAACCCGATTTATCGTGTAATAGTTAAACTCGATGTTAACCATATAAAATCGAACCTGATTTTGACCACATATAAATGGGCTCGACTTCGACCATATACAGTTTTATTATTCAAAGACAGCTTTGAGGAGGAAGGAAGAACGAAGATAAGAAGAGTGTGGAGAAGGAAGCGGTCGTTTGCCGCTAGGAAAAAAAAAAGTAAATAGTGGATTAAAAAGGATATACGGTGTCATTTCTTGTGCATCAGACTTATTACAAGAAATTACACAAGAGTAAGGGCGCAAATTATTAGAATGCTAAAAAATGCATCAGATTTATTTTTTAGCATTATATGCTATATAATGATACTTTTTGATTTCTTGGTGAGTTTGTTTCTTTATATTATGACTCCCGTTAATAAAAATCTTGGCTTCGCGAGTGAGTGCACCCCATATTATCTTATTTATAATCAAACAGTAAGGACGAAAATATATTCTTCCCGTTCAAACGAATGGAGAATAGAGGACGAAAATTTTCAATTTCAGCCTCAATTTAGACATTGATTTCTTATCTTTTTAGAATAAAATTTATACGTCTGGAAACTAGATAAGATATTGTAATTACAACCTTTTATAATTAAAAAATATTTAATAAATAAATAAATAAATTGTTAAACTCTCCTAATAATAATATAATAGTGACACAAAATTGGGATATGGTTGGGTAAAAGCGTCATGGAAATTTATTTATACGTCTAGAAACTAGATAAGATATTGTACTTACAACCTTTTATAATTAAAAAAGATATTTAATAATAAATAAAAAGATTGTTAAATAATAATATAATACTGACACAAAATATGACGGAGGATGCCTTAGGTGGCCTTGGGATATGGTTGGGTAATAGCGTCATGGAAATTTCTCTAAGCCATCAATGATCAGAGCAGGATTTGCAAGATGACTTTTTTTGTGAGAGTATCGCTTGGTTTAATGTGAAGGTTTTTTTTACTTTTTTTTAAATAATATATAAATTATGCAATATAATTATAATTTTATTACCTATTTAGTAGGTAATTTCACAAATTAAATTTGATGATTTTTTTTAAAGATTCGGGAATTAATAGTCTATAACAAAAAAAATTATAAATAATTATTTGTAGGACGAGAATTGATAATCCAAAGAAGGACGTAGATAATTTGCTTCAGTGTGAAAAAAGAAGAAGAATTTGAAAAGTTATAAGACATTACACAAAGAAAAATAAAAAACAAGAAAAGTCAAAAAAGAATTTAGAAAGTTACAATATATTCATATATATGATATCTCTAATTTTAAAAGAACGGTAGAAATTAGAAACAAAAAATAAAAGAAAAGAAAAAGCTTAAATTAGTAAGGGATAATTTAAAAAATATAAATTTATGGTGAAGATAGTTTTGTCTTGAATAAATTAATTTTCTGCTGCTGCTTCTGATTCATGGAAGAAGCTAGAATTTTCTGCTTCTTTCCAAAAGCAGAAAAACTGCTTCTGCTGCTGGGTAAAAGTACTTCTCTGTCTTGGCCAAACAGCTTAAATTTTTTTAAAAAGTACTTTTTTGACCCAAAAAAAATTTTTATCCTCCCAGAAGTTCGACCAAACAAGCTCCAAAATAAGAAGGGTTTCCTCGGTGAAAATGGGGAAAATAGATAGTTTCTTAAATATACCAATTTATTTTATGTTGATGATAGCCTCATCCTCGGAGATGCAACAAAAATGCAAGGAGCACTGCTAATGTCTAGGGCTGTTTAAGGGGAGGGTATTGGGTTCTTAACGGATAAGAGTACGAGAAGGATAAGGGTACCAACCGGATTGGTATTCAGGGGCGGATCCACCCTTTAGGGTGTGGGTGGTATGGCACCCGCTAGATTGATATAATTATCATATATTTATGTAGAAATTTTTTTAAACTAGGTTAAATATTTTATCCTGCCACCCCCAATCGCAATTTAAATAAATGTGCCATGGCTGGTAGACCTTTTTGAAAGCTTTTCTCGTATGTTAAATTCAAGTTCAAATTTTTCTTGAATCTTGTCTGACTTTCATTTTTCATTGTGCTTTTTATTTTCTCTGTCCCAATCATTTTTCTTTTGGCTACCTCCCAATTTTTTATTTGTCGTTTAATATTTTTTTTCCCTCTATTCTATTATTTTATTCGTAATCTTTAGCAAAAACATTCAAAAAAGAGCCTCAAAAATTTTAAAATTCCATAAAAATAAGTATTTCTCTTAATCTCCGATCTTTTAGTTTTTTCTTTCAAAATCAAAAAGCTTGAGTCATGATAGGAATTTTGGGGTGAGATCAACTTTAGTTTTTATAATTTCCTTTTTTAGTATAACATAAAATTTGTGCTATTCTATGATTACTAAATACAATTTAAATCTATTTACTTATTAATTTATGATGATATTTCGCAAGCATTGCCTAGAAAACATATTAGAGGTATGATTTTATTTTTTGGGATCTTGTAGTTTATCTAATTATGCATTTACTTATGGGGTATAATTTATCTATTGAAGATATTTTTTTGTTTTTCTTATTCTGATTGGTGGAATTCCCTTTACTGAAGATGTTATTTTACTTGTACAAATTTATTTTTAGCATACAAAAAAAGATATTGTTCCCTAATAAAAATATTGATTTTACTTATATTTTTAACAATAAAGGTGTGATTCCTTCATTACAATACTAATTACATTTGCTTCTTGATGTTTGAGATGTAATTTTCATATTACAACAACATACTCAGTGAAATTTCACAAATAGGACCTAGGAAAGAGGTGTAATTTCATACTTACAAATAAAAAATACCGATTAAATTGCCCGAATAAACTAAGAAAAATGAACTGAACAAACATTCTGAACAAACTCTATATTAGTTATTACAAGGTGTACATTAAAGGACATAGTGACACCCACCACCTTCAAATCATAGATCCGCATCTGCTGGTACTAAAGATATTTTATTCGATAACCTCCCATTACCCTCACCCCTACCCCTAATCCGGATCGGTATAATGCGGCACCGGTACAGACAAGTATCGTTACGGGTAATACCCTCCCCTTAGACAGCCCTACTAACGGCTATAAGAAATGCACCTGGTGTGCGAATCATCAACCAACAAAAGCATCAATAAAAATCACTCCAAGTAGCATTAAAAGTTCCATAAGGCCAACGTTGAAGAATCCAGTGATCAATGGGTTGTTAGAGGGAATTTTCTTTTCTTTTCTTTTTTTTTCTTTGAAAAGAAAAAAGAGACAAAAAGGGGAGAGTTAACATACAACAGCTGTAGCTTGATTGAACTTTGGATAGTTGGTTTTGTTACATCACTCATTATCCCTATAAACGGTCCTTGGGATGGGAAACCTATAAAAGCTAAGTATTAAGCATAATGCCATCACAACTGGGCCATTTATGTTTAACTCTTAAATTAGCCATCTTTAAGCTGAGCTTTCCACTATCTTAAAGAATTAAAATTACAATTAAAACCACAAACACAAAACAAAGAGAAGAACATACTAAAGGAGTTTAAAATAGTTTGCAACCAATTATCACCCCAAATACTTCTAGCATGAACATGATGCAACAATGAACGGATGTTTCAACTACATAACGTCGGCCAAGAAATATCGGTTTACCTGCCACTTTCTGTGTACCCAATTGAAGTTGTAAATTCTTTAACTCCCTAACTTCTATTATTTTTGGAAGGAGAAAAAAGTGGTTAAAGAGCAAATAACCTGTCGAGGCAGATGGGGAAATAGAGGAACATATAATCTGCCCAGGTGGAAGTGGGAAGGGGGTTTTCACTGTCACCATCCTCTCTGAAACTGGTTCGTTCAAAAGACACACACCTTATCCCTTTCCATATGACGGCATGTTTCTCTAAAATCACACTGATCATTGTTTCTTCAGGTATAACACAATTAGGAGGTTGTAATACATACAACAGCAAGAACTTGGCAAGCATAAGCACAATTTATATCCAAGCAACTGATCCACTATGTTGTCATCATTTGGAATCTATTACAGCCAAAATGAGCAAACTCTGTTCTCAATGTAGGGGGATGTCCTCATTCGTTTCTTTTTAACTTCCAGATTTTTTCCGTAGCCCCAGTACAAGGGTATGGGAATGAGGGGGTGAGGGAGTTTAGTTTCTTGACAAGATATAGATCAACGACCCTTTCCATATTGAGTTAACAAACTTCTGGTACAAGAGGTCACACATCCAAAATAAGGAAAGGGAACCAGGCAGATATACACCACTCTCCCTCTGTCTATTGTTAGGACTGAGTAAAGCACTAGGATACCTTCTCATTGCTGAATCTTCAATCTAGAAGAGCAGATCCCTCGAGACATTTCTGAATCAGAATGGATCAATGCCAAAGGCAAGGGCAAGCTCCTCATCAGCAAAGTAAAGGCACCTTTTGATATGCTGAATATTACATTTGCTGTACTATCAATTTCATCCTTGTACTGCTCGTAAATGAGGAATAAAGTGAATGCCAGAGCTAGTGCTGCATTGGTTCGAATCATGTTAAATAAACTAATGGACTTTAATGCACCATTAAGCGTGAAAATGTAAACACATACCTATACCAAGTGCAAAAGTCAAGCAATCTGCAATGATCAACTTCAAACAATACAGGGGTACGGCGGCCTGCAGAAAATAAGAAAAAATTTGGTGTAACAACCTAAATCGTAGAGTCAAGGACTGACTATAAATTCTATTTGCTGTCTGACCCATTTGACAACCATTGTAACTAAATGTTAATTCTGATTAATCATCAAATAGATGAGGTCCATATCTATTTCAAAATCAGATTCTTTTATCACCACATTATCTGTCCATGCATCTCCTTTCTAAAGGCAACTGTTTCACCCTTCTTGCTATTTCATCTGCTAAACCTATTGCCTATTATTCGTTTCTTTGGCACGCATTCAATAGCTTAAATTCATTTGCTTCTTCCCCTCCCAATTCTAATTACTTACACAAAGTGCAACATAACATCCAGGAATGATCAAAGCCAGCTAATTCAGTTAATTTACCTGTCAGCATAGCTGATAGGTCGCATATAGTAAAAAACTTGGGTGTCCTTTATTTTCGAAGTTCTGGAAAAAAGTGATTGTTTGACCTGGGTTTACCAAAAGAGGCTTTTTTCTGAAGATTTCCAAATAGTTCAAAAACTAGCTTTTGAAGTTTCAGAAAGATTTGAAAAATAGAGTTTGGAAACCTTTTTTTTTTTTTCAAAAACAGCTCAAACACTTTCAAGGAAACTCAAACTGAGTTGGAAAACTTCAGACAAACGCCACCAATCATCTCTAACTCAATTCAGAATGAGCAAAAAGAAGGGAAGGAAGAACACGAACTCAAAGCACATACCTTCAAAAATATAGACCAATCTTCTGCTTGGGCCAGTAAACTTGCTAAATGACTCATTCTGTTCCACGTATATGCTAAGTTGTAAAAGCAATTTCTCATATCCACTTCAGAGATCTCAAAGAAAGACCATGATATCCTGGGAACTGCAATGCCATATCTGCAGCAAAGACATCATTATTGGGGAATACAAGCAATTCCATGCAAAAAAAAAAAAAAATTGAAATCCTAATAGACTAGCGGCAAGCAGAAAAGTTCATTAAGAAATAATGTTGTCAATCATCAAAAGCTCCCAATCAGAAATAGATTATTTAAACAATGAGATTTTACAAATAGAGGAAAACATAGATCATCACGCAATAAAAGCTACAAAGAGAGAGAGGGCCTATACTGGCAAATAAGTTCCCATTGAACTTTCACATTTTATTCCTTGTAGCTGATTGAGTTGAACGGACATAACAAAGTTGGAGAAGCCTTAAAAGGAAAGAAGTTGGACCGGTAGATAAAAGAAATGCTAAAGGGTTTGTGTTCCCGTTCACTCTTACAACAGGATGAAACATAATCAATCAGTTCTTTCACCTTTTCTTTTACTTCACATGGGAGGTGTTCAGGGAAAGCAGACTTTAGTTGCAAATATATCTAAAACGTCGTTTTATGATACTATTATTTTTATAAGTTCCATGCATTAAGGTTCGCATTAAGGCTCACATGGCACGTTTTAAGAATATGCATTAATATCCAGTTGCCCCTGAAAACAAAACAGTTTAACCAAATTTCATCTCCTTGAGAAAGATATCGCTGGACTTGTCTTGCCAAAAATTTTTTTTAGGACAGTCGTCTCTTTAAACCATTTAAACATAGTACATTCAGTGGCATGCTTACATTGTTGGTGGCAGAATGCTGTATCCCCAGAGAGCAGAAACGATCATCAGTAGAAGCTGGGCAAGAGATGAAAGAAAACTCCTCCCAGAGAGGAAGAACCAGTAATGGATGAAAACCAGCAAAAGGAAACAAGTAAATGTTCTCTGCTCATCTCTCCACAATAAAATTTCGGCAGCTGCACTAACATGATATAATATTAAAGGTAAGCAAGATGATGCAATGAAGAATTGTGATTTCATATCATCCACATGGCAGATATAGAATAAAAGGTAGAAGTAGAATCAGACTGGCATCAAAGGAGCTTTACCAACAAGGTAACACCCACCCAACAAAAAACGAGTATCAGTAACAACAATGATAATTGACCTATTAGAATCTTGAGGATATTCAAAATTTGCTAATAGATACTGAATTGATCTTGAGCTTCATTTGGGTCGCCATGGAAGTTCCTGTAATGTCCTAAAAACTGTACCAGAAACCAATTCTACATATGCAAGCTCAAATTCAGTCTCAGAAGACCACCAGAATTGGGTCAAAACACCAAGTTCAGGCATAACTCTTGTGGTCAAACACAATACTTTTTTCCTGAGAAAAAGCGCTGGAAACTGGGCCTTCAAGAAAACCACGATAAGTCAGTTCTCTCTACCAGTTCAAGACAAAATAATAGAGGTGTTAGGGTGAAGACAAATGCCTAAAGGGTCAGATTTGGTATTTACTCTTAAAGCACAGAATCCACTATCACAAGTTTTATTTGCAAGATCAATAGCTCATAAAAGTAAATGCTTAATTTGTGAAACTAGAAAACTGCAATTCTCCAAGGCAAGAAATGTCACAAAGAACATACCAACCTTTTCCACCTCCTAGCAGTTTATGCACGTTTGATTCCTCATCAGTATCACTATCGCTTGACAAAGATGATTCCCTGGCTAAATGAAAGGACTTAGTGGTTAAAGCAACTCCGTCCTGTATCAGAGTTTCACGTCCATAATAAGCAATTGAGTCATGTCTATAAAAAATAGTATAAGATCTATTAGCAACTTCGCTTAAAATGAAGCTTCCAAAAATGTTAACCATATATTCAGCACAGACCAACAACATTAGGCAACTTACGCACAACAAAATCAGCTTACCTATCAGCAAACTAGGTTAACTTAAAGAATAGTGAAACTTCTCAGACGAGTACAGGAAACATCCAACATGGATCAAGTGTGATTAAAGCACAGGCATTTAATCAGAAAGATTCACAATGTATAAAGCATGTCTTTATCAGAACATCAGGGATAACCTGATTTACCATAATAGGGAACTTTTCTGCATATCACTAGGAAACTAGGGCAACTAGGATGCTGGAAAAAGATACTTCATCTTCTCCTCTAAGCTTATATAAAATGCCAGCAAGTAAGTTAAAGTTCAATAGATCCATATACACGTGGCTATTTACTGCATTTACCATTCCGTCGATATAAAACATTTGCCAGTGAAATAATACTTCGTCATCCCAAAACAAATGCATAGTTCGGAGAACAACAGTCAACTAATCTAATTCTCGGTGTGGATTCAGATATCCATTTCTTTCTTTTTTTCTTTCTTTTTTTTTTAAAAAATAACATTTACACATTTGGAGAAGTACTGCAAGATCAAAAATATTCAGAGTTAAACATAAATTTATTTTATTTTAAAATTCCATAATCGAAGAAACACAATTTGAGTGCCTGCTAAACAATTAGACAGAGAGAGTAGTTGTTTAGGCATAATTCACAGCTAATGAGAAAAATAATTTGAGGAGCAGACGTACTTCAAGGGAAACAACAGGAGAATATCCAATATATTTCTGAGCTGCAAAGCAATTAAATCTCCTATGGCACAATGCTAATTCAATAATATCAAAAGCTGGCACATTATCAGGATTCCAATTGCTCATCCTTGAAATTGTCCATTTCATGATCAAAGTACTATATTGGATAACCTTAGCAGGAATCTTGATCATGGACCTGCAATCAGAAAGCACCAATCTCTTTCAGGAAGCCACACTGAAAAATCCATAATGGAAGGGAAGGAGCAAAGCTACAAAATCAAGCAAAGCAAAAATGTAAGCCAAGAATTAAAACAATAGACTATGACTAGCAAGAAAGTCACCAAATAGACAGCTTAACAAAAACATTTATCCAAGTACTAGCAGTATATGCAATAGGTAGTGATGAAGAAGGCAATAAATGGGAACTGGGTAAGTGTTTCAAGAAAAAGGGAGAAGAATAACGTGTAAAAAAATGGACAAAAAAGAGAATTAAATGGAAATAGACTTCATTAGGACAAAACAGCTCGGGGATTTCTCCCCATTTGCCTAACCTTGCCCAGCCTTGGTGGCCAGACCCTGTATTGGTGGGAAAACATAGGTATCCGATGTAATAGTCAAGGTGCACTCAAATTGACCCTACATCGCCATTATCACAAAGAGAGAGAGAAGATTGACTAAGTTACCCTTTTCATCAAAGGAAAATGAGGCAATAAAATAAGATAACATCGTCAGAAAATTTTCAAGCCAAACTTGTACAAGGACTCTTCTTCATGCCAATCTGTACTCACGTAGTGTATGGGGTCGAATTCGATCGCTTGCATAGGGAGTACCGGTTTTGGGATTTGACGACCGGCATCGATTGAAGTCGCCATCTTATAGGCCGAGACGGGGGCATCGAGAAGAGAAGTCCGAGATCGGGACATCGAGAGAGAAGTCCGAGACCGTATGTCATCGGAACGAAGCTCGAAGCCAAGGCGTTCGAGACGAGATCGTCGAGGCCGATCAGGGTAAAACATCCGATGGTAAAATTAGCGAATTTGCGTTTGAAGGACCGGAAATCTCGTGATATGTAAACATCTCGGCGGGAATCGCGGCCCAAACCAATAAAGACGTTGAATCCATTAATTCTAGGGATATCTTACCTTGTAAATAAGATTTTTACCTTGTAGAGAATTCTTTTTCCTTCCTATATAAAGGGACAGCATTGTTGTAAACGGGACACACAATCTACAATCAATATACAAAAACGCTAGTCTTTTACTCGCTTATCTGCTTCATATTTTATTGCCAAAGGATTCTAACTCAGAAAGGCTACTCAATATTTGTGGTTTGCTTTCTTCCTTATTCACTAAATTTAGTCTCTATTTCCGTTTATTCTTTAACTGTATTAAACCAGGTCACATATCCTTAAAATCACATATAAATTTAATTGTTACTCGTAATTAAGGGTAAACAGTTTGGCGCCCACCGTGGGGCTAAGGATAATAGTGAACGTTTGATACAATTTTCTATCACACAAACTATTTTACACTTGTTTTTTGCAGAATACCTTTTTCAGGTTACAATACAATCATGTCGCATTCTTAATCCGTGCCTCAATACATCGATGGTGAGTTTGACCACCAGGGCGAAAACAACAATTTAGCGCCCGATAATGGAGTTCCAGTCGACGCTAACTCCCAAACGGTGGTCGATGTGGATCGGACCTCTGGCCCATCAAACAGTGTTCGAAGGGAATCCCCAGAACAACGAGGAGGACGGGATTAGCCTCAGGATGATATTCAACATGTTGCAAGCCCAACAAGCGGCCATTACTCAGCTGCAAAATCGAAGCCAAGTTTCGAATAGGGTAGAAACCGGCCTTCCTCGGGAAATTATCCCCGAAAATGAACCTATCACAGTGGAACCAAGCGAAGGAGGATCGGGGGCAAACGCCGGGATCATAAAAATGCTCGAGGAATTAACCAGACGAGTCGAGTCTGGCGAGAAGAAGATCGAGGTCAATGATAAAAAGGTAGAAAATATAATTCGAGGGTGGACCAAATTCCAGGAGCACCCCCAATATTAAAAGGCTTAGACTCAAAGAAATTCGTGCAGAAACCTTTTCCATCAAGCGCCGCCCCAAAACCCATACCGAAGAAGTTTCGCATGCCAGAAATTTCCAAATACAATAGGACATCTAACCCAAATGAGCATGTAACAGCATACACATGCGCCATAAAGGGAAATGATCTCGAAGACGATGAGATTGAGTCCGTTCTCTTGAAGAAATTCGGAGAGACCTAGTCAAAGGGGGCAATGACTTGGTATCACAATTTGCCCCCGAATTCCATCGATTATTTTGCCATACTTGCGGATACCTTCGTGAAAGCTCATGCGGGTGCCATCAAAGTCGAGACATGGAAATCGGACTTATTTAAAGTTAGGCAAAGGGATAACGAGATGCTCAGGGAATTTGTATCTCGCTTTCAGATGGAACGGATGGACTTATCACCGGTCACTGATGATTGGGCCGTACAGGCCTTCACCTAAGAACTCAACGCTCGAAGTTCAACGGCTTCACAACAGCTTAAGTAGAGCTTGACTGAATATCCCGCTGCCACATGAGCGGATATACACAACCGGTACCAATCGAAGATTAGGGTCGAGGATGACCAACTTGGAGCCCCCTCGGGATCCACTTACCCCATCAGAACTCATGATAGTGTTCAAAGGGATATTTATCGAGAGCCAAGATCGAGCAGAGACAGGCATCGACCATATCCTGGAGACCGAAAGGCCATTCTAGTAAGGCAGGGTTCCCCGAGACGAGAAAGGAGGAACGATCTTAATCGAAGTAATCGAGGACCATTGGCCAGAAACAACTTCGAGAGAACCACTGGCTATCGAGAAGCACCACGATTGTCCGAGTATAACTTCAACGTTGACTCGGCTACTCTCGTATCGGTCATCGGTCGCATTAAGGATACTAAGTGGCCTCGACCGCTGCAATCGAATCCAGCTAAGAGAGATCCCAGTTTGATATGTAAATATCATGGTACACATGGGCACAGGACAGAGGACTGTCGACAGCTGAGGGAAGAAGTGGCACAGTTGCTCGAAAAATGGGCACCTTCGAGAGTTTTTGAGCGACCGAGCCAAAAATCATTATGGGAATAGGATAGGCCAGTAAACTAGGAGGAGCCTCAGCATACGATCAATATGATAATCGGAGGGGTAGATACGCCCCAAGGTCCGGTATTAAAACGCACTAAAATATCCATCACCCGAGAAAAGCGCACTCGGGATTATGCGATGGAGGAAACTTTGCACTTCCGCAAGGAGGATGCGGAAGGAATCATACAACCCCATAACGATGCCTTAGTAATATCGGTGCTTAAACACAAAACTAAGGTGAAGCATGTGTTGGTTGATCCCGGTAGTTCGGCCAACATAATCCGGTCATGGGTTATCGAACAGGTCGGGTTGACAGACCGAATTATCCCTGAAGTCCGGATTCTCAATGGTTTCAACATGGCTTGCGAGACAACCAAAGGGAAAATAACATTACCGGTGAACACTGCCGGTACCGTTCGGGAAACGAAACTCTGCGTAATCGAATGAGATATGAGGTACAATGCCTTGCTCGGGAGACCGTGGATTCATGATATCAAAGCGGTACCCTCAACACTGCACCAAATGTTGAAATTGGGATCATAACTGTTTATGGAGAACAACATGCTGCGAAAGAGATGTTTGCAGTAAAAGAAGCAGTACCAAAACCAATAGCTCCTTCCCAAAGAACCAAATAGCAATCACAGGCATCGCCTCCAACGAACGAAAGTGAACAGGAACTTCTCGAAGATGACGAATACGGCATCCCTCGGTCATTCGTCGGCCCCGACGAATCCGATGCAACTAAATCAACGGTCGAGGAACTCGAGCAAATTTTACTCCGAGGAGATGCGCCGGATCAAAAGGTATACCTGGGCTCGGGCCTAAGCTCCGAGCTCAGGATCAAACTTATTCATTTTCTTTCAGTTAACGAAGACTCTTTCGCTTGGTCCCATCTTGACATAACAGGGATACCACCGGAGATAACGACTCACAAATTGGGCATCGATCCTAAATTTCGACCGGTCAAGCAAAAGAGGAGGCCTCAATCCGAAGTCAAACAAGCATTCATCAAGGATGAGGTAACCAAGCTTTTAAATATAGGGTCCATTCGGGAAGTTAATTACCCAGAGTGGTTAGCAAATGTAGTTGTAGTTCCTAAAAAGGGAAATAAGTTAAGAATGTGCATAGATTATAAAGATTCAAACAAGGCGTGCCCTAAAGATTCTTTTCCCTTACCTAACATCGATCGCATGATCGATGCCACCGGTGGCCACGGACCCTTAGCTTTCTCGACGCCTACTCTGGCTATAACCAGATACGAATGGACAAGGATGATCAAGAAAAGACATCCTTCATCACTAAGTATGGTACATACTGTTATAACGTGATGCCATTCGGGTAAAAGAATGCGGGGGCTACTTATCAACGCCTGGTAAACAAAATGTTCGAAGAACAACTAGGAAAAACAATGGAAGTTTACATTGATGATATGTTAGTTAATTCCCTGCGAGCAGAGGACCATTTGAGCCATTTGCAAGAAACGTTCGATGTGCTGAAACGGTACAACATGAAGTTAAGCCCGAAGAAGTGCGCATTTGGAGTGGGCTCAGGAAAATTCCTAGGTTTCATGGTCTCGAATCGAGAAATAGAAATTAACCCCGAAAAGATCAAAGCTATCGAAGACATTACAATTGTAGACAGTGTAAAAGCCGTACAAAAGCTGACAGGTCGGATAGCCGCTCTAGGCCGATTCATTTCGAGATCTTCCGACAGGAGTCACCGATTTTTCAACTTGCTGAAAAAGAAGAATGATTTCTCGTGGAGTCCGAAATGTCAGCGCATGTTAGAAGAACTTAAGAGGTATATCTCTAGCCCACCTTTGCTGCATACACCAAAAACAGGGGAGCAACTATACCTCTACCTTGCCGTCTCGGAAGTAGCGGTGAGTGGGGTCCTAGTCCGAGAAGAACAAGGTACACAATTTCCTATTTATTACGTCAGTAGAACCTTAGGTGAGGCCGAAACTAGATACCCGCATTTAGAAAAATTAGCACTCGCTTTATTGAGTGCCTCTAGGAAGCTAAAACCATACTTCCAATGCCATCCCAAATGTGTAGTAACGACTTATCCCCTGAGAAATATAATGCATAAGCCCGAGTTATCCGGCCGATTGGCCAAGTGGGCCATCGAAATAAGCGGGTACGATATTGAATATCGGCCCCGAACCTCGATCAAATCTCAAGTATTGGCGGATTTCGTCACCGATTTTGCGCCATCACTAATACCCGAGGTCAAGAAAGAATTAATGACCGAATCGGATACTCCTTCGGGAGTGTGGACCCTGTTCACAGACGGCGTCTCGAACTCGAAAGGATCGGGGCTTGGTATCGTACTAAGGCCCCCAACTGGGAATACAATTCGACAGTCTATCAAGACTGTAAAATTAACTAACAACGAAGCAGAGTATGAAGCTATGATTGCAGGTTTAAAACTGGCCAAAAGCCTGGGAGCGGAGATAATCGAGGCCAAATGTGATTCCCTCCTCGTAGTCAATCAAGTAAACAGGAATTTCAAAGTCAGAGAAGGGCGAATGCAGAGGTCTTTGGACAAGCTTCAAGTCACACTGCACAAGTTTAAAGAATGGACCTTACAGCACATACCTCAAGAACAAAACAGTGAGGCCGACGGCCTCGCCAACCTGGGATCATCGGTCGAAGATGAGGAGATTGAGTCCAAAAAGGTCGTACAACTTTTGAGGTCGGTGGTGGAGGAAGGCCATGCCGAAATTAATCTAACAAGCTTGACCTGGGATTGGAGGCACAAGTATATAGAGTATCTCAGTTCAGGTAAACTCCCTTCGGATCCCAAAGAATCGAGAGCATTACGCACAAAGGCAGCCCGGTTCTGTTTATCCGATGATAGGACCCTATTCAAAAGGACATTCGGAGGCCCCTTCGCAATATGTCTTGGACCAGGCGACACCGAGTATATTTTAAGAGAAATACACGAAGGCACGTGCGGGAATCACTCCGGCTCCGAATCCTTGGTTCGAAAAATAATTCGAGTCGGCTACTATTGAATCGATATGGAGAAAGATACAAAGGAGTTCGTTCGCAAGTGCAACGAGTGCCAAAGGCACGCACCGATGATCCACCAGCCCGGGGAGACACTGCATTCGGTCATATCGCCATGGCCATTCATGAAATGGGAGATGGACATCGTTGGCCCTCTCCCTTGTTCGCCGGGTAAAGCTCAATTTATTCTTTTTATGACTGACTACTTCTCCAAATGGGTTGAAGCGCAGGCATACGAAAAGGTTAAAGAAAAGAAAGTGATCGACTTCATTTGGGACCACATCATATGTCGATTTGGGATGCCATCAGAGATCGTGTGCGACAATGGCAAGCAATTCATAGGCAGCAAAGTGACGAAGTTCTTCGAAGACAACAAGATCAAGAGGATCTTGTCGACGCCCTATCACCCCAGCGGCAACGGACAAGCTGAGTCGACCAACAAAATCATAATTCGAAACTTGAAGAAAAGGTTAACCGACGCAAAGGGAAAATGGAGAGAAATACAGCCCGAAGTTCTATGGGCGTATCGCACAACAGAGAAAACCAGCACCGGGGCCACTCCTTTCTCTCTAGTATACGGTGCTGAAGCGTTAATACCAGTCGAAGTAGGCGAACCGAGTATCAGGTTCCGATACGCAACCAAGAATCGAATCGAGAAACTATGGACATAATCTAGAATTATTGGATGAAAGAAGGGAAGCAGCCCTTGTTCGAATGGCGGCCCAAAAACAAAAGATCGAAAGGTACTACAACCGGAGAGCCCATCTTCGACACTTCAACATCGGAGACCAGGTGCTCAGAAGAATCACACCAATACTCGAGATCCGAACGAAGGGAAGGACCGAACTGGGAAGGGCCCTACACTATCTTGAAGGTCACCGAAAAGGGATCTTACAAGCTTGGAACCATGTATGGCAAACAGCTACCAAACAATTAGAACATAAGCCACCTAAAATGATACTATTGTTGAGGTATGAAATTTCATTCTTCATTTGTTTATTTTATGTTACTAACATCTGCAGGTACCAGGAAGCACAGGACATTAGGACTGAAAGCATGCGTTGCACTCTTTTTCCCTTCGACCGGTTTTGTTCCAAATTGGGTTTTACGGCAAAGTTTTTAATGAGGCAACCAGGAATCGTACCAACTTAGATCGGTCGCTTATTGAAGACAATAATATTTGGTGCACAACTTCGATCGACCTTGAACATCAAAAGATTGCTTATCTACTTCGATTCATTGCTTAGCTACTACAATTCGGGGGAACTTCTCATAGATCATTAGGAATCAATGTAAGGGTCAAACGGTCAAAAGTACCATGCCCAAGTAGATTGATCTACCCCCTAAGCAAAATTGTACAAGCACCTGAATGCTAGTAAAAGTTCTTTGGCACCGATATTTTGTCTCCGAACCCAAGGGCCACTTCGATTTTTATTACACGATCGAAAACTAACATTGCTCGGAACTTCGTGCGGAAATCAAAGGGGAGTAAGACCTATTAAGGCAAACCCCAATTTCTTAAAAGGCTAAGGTCGTATCGAGTTAATCAAACTCGAAGGGAAGTAAGACCTACTGAGGCAAACCCCAATTTATAAAAGGCTAAGGCCGAAGCAAGTTAAACTTCGAGGGGGACTTAAACTTGCTAGGGCAGAATCCCGATTCTTTTAAAAAGGCTAAGGCCAAATCGAGTCAGTAAAACTCAAAAGGGAACAAGATCTGCTAAAGCAGAACCCCGATTTCTTAATAGGCCAAGGCGGCGTCGAGCTAATGAAATTCGAAAAGAAAAAGAAATAAGACCTATTAAGGCAAACCTCGGATCCCTTTCAAGGCTTAGGCCTTACCCAATCGGCCATGGAAAGGGAAAATCTGCCAAAAAATAGGCTAAGTCTTAACTAAACCTGAAGGGCAGAAAATTCTACATGTTGCATTATCAGAGAGTCAAAATAGACGGAACAAGAAAGGGAGATAAAAGAAAATCTTTCATATATATGAAGCAAAGTATGTTACAAAAGTGAGAATTCTAAAAAGGCATATTATACAACAGATGTCTTTAGTCGGAATTCTCGGAGTCTTCTTCTTCTTCTGGGAAGGCCCGTTTTCTGGCATCGGCTTCGATCTTTATTGCATCATCAACCTCAGTGGATAGATCGAAGCCTCGAGCTTGTAACTCTTCGAGAACAGAAAGGTGGGTTTGGCACTTGGTATACTCAACCAGAATCTTTGATTGCTCCTGGGCAGCCTCGGCATCAGCCCTGTATTGAGCAATTAGATCATCGGCCTCAGCTTTGGACGTGGCAACCTCCGATTTTGCCGATTGCAGCTCGTTGACCAAAATATCACGATCCGAGGTAAGCGTCTCGACCTGAGATTGAAGCGTATCGGTGCTCTTAGTCAAAGTCCCGATTTTCTCTTGTGCCTCCGAGACTTGTTCTTCCATACCACTTGAGCTTGGAGGATTTCCTTTTCCGAGGTCAGCAGATCGGTTTTAGCTCTCCATTCGTTGGTCTCTGCTTTGGCCTCGCTCAATGCGGATCGGAATTGGTTTATTCGGTCAAGTTGCTGCCCCATTTGGTCGAGTGTATCAGCATTCTCCTTGCGCACAAAGTCTAGCTCGGCCGGAAGGGTCGACATCTCCCCTTCGAGCCGCTCACGACGTGCCTTTTCTTCCCTTAGTCGAAGAAAAGCTTCATGATGAAGCACCGAGGCCTACGAATACGAAAGAAAATAAAACAGTTAGTCCAGATTGAAAAGTAAAATGGCAGACACCGAACAAAGCCTATAAGAAGTTTTACCTTACATTGAACAAGCAGGCCTCATCCATTTGCGGCCTGATCTTCTTCGGTCACCAGACACCATAGATAACTAGCCAACCCCACAGGCGCAGAAAGGGCCCTAGCATCTTTGGGAATGGCAAATTTTATTATCCTTTTTCGATCAGGGTTGGAACTCGGAGCAGGAAATCTATCGACCAGCTTGGTACCGAAAGATGCCTTGCTCGTCTCGGTGGAGGGACTTTTCCTCGGCACTTCGAGCCCAAAGGTATCAGCCGATGGCACACCGTTGAAGAAATCTTCAAAGGGCCTTTCCGGTACATGGCCTTTGCTCGGCGAATGCACTCTTGCAGCTCGGGCTTTATTGAGGGTTGACTCCGAGAAAGAAGGGGAGTCCATTGCTTTTGGGGGGCCCGAGATTCCCTGCGTTGCCTCCCCTGCATCGGCGGAAGCCCCGGTGCTCGCCCCTGCATCGAGGTCCTCTACTCGATGAATATGAGTTTCATCGATCCTCGACTCGGGTACTGCCCGAGATGGCTCGCTGCTTAAAATCTCGAGGCCTCCGTCTTCCTCGGATTCATCATCCAACTGGAAAGCCACGTCGGTAATTCTGGTGTTACGAGCTATGCTCTTCTTCGGTTTTTTCTTCTCGGGCGCAAAAGAACCGGGGGCTTCTTTTCTCTTTTTCTCTCCTTCCTGCTCCGAGGCAGGGGGAGGGCAGGGAACCTCTCTACTAGGGGACGTTGGCTTCAATTCAGCATCCTTCGATAGACCTGCAAAGGGAGGAGGAAGTAAATTAGTGGCATCATCGATCACATAAAGCGTGGAATATAAGTGTGATCGGTCTCACCATGATTTTTGGCCTCCCATAGGCCTTTCGATATCTCACGCTAGGCGCGCTCTGAATAGGCCCTTTGAGACACTACCTTCTCGACCCATTCTTTCAAGTGTTGAATCGCAGCCGGCATTTGAGAAACAGCTATATCTTGCGAAATATGTTAGTGAGATAAGTGTAAACACTCAAGTAGCCTCCACGAAGGTGGTAATCACCTCGTCCGGTGAGGGAACTACCACATCTTTACCAACCCAGTTACATTCTACCTTCACCCTATTGATGGTTTTGCTCGTGATCGAACTAATATATCTAACGACCGGTTCACCTCAGCCCGGTACAGAAGAAGCCTTCTCTACCTTAAAATCGGAGCCGATTGAGCATCCGAACGGTACAAACGCTTTTAGAGGAGGCTCTGTCGAAATCTCCTCAGCGACGACAGGCTCGGCCTCTTCAGTGGGTTGAGAGGAAGAGGGTTTTTGTTTTTGAGGACAGACTTAGGATGTCTTTGCCATTGGAATTGAAGAGGTGGAAAAGCAAGTAGATGCAAGCGTAAAGAGAGAAATCACTTGAGAACAAGGTGTAGCGAACTTGGAGAATATGGTACTCAAACAACACAAACTTGAAAACTGAAGAATGAGAGGGCTATTTATACTCTTTTAAAAGCGGCGGTTCAAGTCCCAAAATGAGAAAACATTAATTGGCGCTTGCAGAAGTTGCAGAGTTTGTCTTCAGTTGGTCTATGAAAAGACGTTTTTTGATACTTGCCACGTGCGTCATCATGCTGCCGTCATTTATCAACGAGATGTTTTGTGTTGGACGTTCCGAATTCCGTGTCGCGCGCCATAAGTATGTTTCCATTTAACCTAATCTTAAAAGCAGCGGCTCATATCGTTTCTTGTCATTACTCTCCAAAAAACGAGGGGACTATCTGTATGGGGTCGAATTCGATCGCTTGCATAAAGAATACCGATTTTGGGATTTGACGACCGGCATCGATTGAAGTCGCCATCCGATAGGCCGAGACCGGGGCATCGAGAGGAGAAGTCCAAGATCAGGACATCGAGAAGAGAAATCCGAGACCGGATGTCATCGGAACGAAGCTCGAAGCCAAGGCGTTCGAGACGAGATCGTCGAGGCCGATCAGGGTAAAACATCCTAGGGTAAAATTATCGGATTTGCGTAACTAAAGGACCGAAATTCTCATGATATGTAAACATCTCGGCGGGAATCGCGGCCCAAACCAGTAAAGACGTTGAATCCATTAATTCTAGGGATAATTACCTTGTAAATAAGATTTTTACCTTGTATAGAATTCTTTCCCCTTCCTATATAAAGGGACAGCATTGTTGTAAACGGGACACACAATCTACGATCAATATACAAAAAAGCTATAGTCTATTTTACTCGCTTATCTGCTTCATATTTTATTGCCAAAGGATTCTAACTCAGAAAGACTACTCAATATTGGTGGTTTGCTTTCTTCCTTGTTCACTGAATTTAGTCTCTATTTCCGTTTATTCTTTAACTGTATTAAACCAGGTCACATATCCTTAAAACCACATATAAATTTAATTGTTACTCGTAATTAAGGGTAAACACATAGCAACACAATTACACTCTTCATATTGACCGGAGATGAAGATAATAACTGGACTAAAGTTTGATAGCCTCCACAAAACGTAAAAATATTAAAAGATAACAAGAAAGAAAATTCAGTAGCACTTGATGAACTTGTTTAAGCTAGGATGACAATCATGATGGGAGATAGAGTTTTGCAATGAGTGGCAACCACAATACTCATGACAGGAGAATTCACCTAATCTACACATATTTGGAAAGATCATTCAACAAATTTCATGTGTATGCGAGAGTCATCAAAAAAGATAGACGTACGAGAATAATTTGTCAGCTATCTTACCTTTGATATCCCAATCTCTCCATCACAAGAGATACAATATCCTTGAACTTCATTGGCTTGAGATTAGTGATGAAAAAGGCCTACAATACATGGCATCACACTGTCTATAAATAAATGAACCACCATCAAAAGGAAGCGCTGAATAAAGAGAACTCCAAATCAGTACCTTGCCACATATGTTACTTCCCCTAGAACGTAGAGCTTTTTCAGCACATATATGTGCATGGGCAACATTCTCCACATAGGTGAAGTCAGACATATTGTCACCAAGCCCTATAATAAACTGAAATGAGAATGTCTATTACTTATTCAAAAAGGATGTATACAAAGACTAAACACGTTAAAAAATTCTAGATTAGAAAACTACGCCGACATGGCGACTAATTTTGTGAAGATAGAAAAGTCTATGATCTTTTTCCTCTTTTATTTGACATACATCCCAAGGTGTCACTAGCAACAAAGAGTAGAGAAAGAAAAGTTCCTTAAATTTGAAGCATGGAACAAGTTTAGCAAGAATTTTGAAGGATGTTGATGCAACAACAGAGAGCTTAGGTCTAGTACATCGCATTTACACAGGCTTAGCGAAAAAGAAGGAACATAATTGATTGATAATTTAACACAACAGGAAGTGCAAAGTAACAAAAGGCTTCCAACCTTGGCCCAGCCAGATTTTGCAACCTTGACCAGCAAAGAGGAGAGATAATTGTCTTCAGGTCCAAAAACATAGCTAGGACGAAGTGTACAAGTAAGAAGTCCGTCAGCATCATTTGCAACTAAAACTAGAGCCTCTGCTTGAGCCTTGAGATCAGTTACCATGTTCACAAACTGCATCGAGCAAGCATCAAAATGAAGAGAAGAAATGAGGAACATTAGAAAGTAATGGCCCAAAAAACGTGTAAGAGGGTTGGCAAGAATGAGGCCTAACAAATTTCCAAATTCAAGTTAAACAAGCTGCTGATAAGAGACTTACTTTACTGGAATATGGTAAGGACTCATCCCCGCCATGTATATCCTGCCAGCTGTTCAAAACTACCTCAGCAGAACTGTTGTATACTAGCCTTTTGACTTTACACTCTTGACAAGCAGTAATGATATTCTTGGCACCTGAATGACATTACATTTCATTCACAATTAGGATGGTAAAGATTAAAATAGCAAAAGTGTGTAATGCACTTAAATGGCCTCTTGGTGAAAAATTACCTTGAACAACAATTGTGTAGCAAATATAGAAATCATGAGCATATGAATCCCTAGAATCCATGTAAAATACAACTGATGCGCCATCAATAGCTGCATAGGAGAATATGATGTGCTAAAATTAAGCCCAACTTTATTATAGTGGAAAAACACAATTTTCCAGGAAGATACAGATAAAGGAAGAGACTCTAGAACCTGTTTAAGCAAAGTGAGATATATAGATTAAGACATGTCAAAGCATCAATCAAACGTCATAAGCAGATTCTCTAGATGTATGTATAACAAACAAAAAAAAACATAGATATTCCTTGACCTTTAATAATATGAGATTTATGAAGAACATCGACATGGAAATAGGAAGCGCGGCGAGAAGAGAGGGCATGAGAAAGAAGGGACTCGGAGGGTTCAAGTTGAAGACCGGGCAAAGAATCGGCGATTCGGACGATCCAATTGCCGACTCGAAGAAGCCTATCCACAAGCCATTTCCCGACAAATCCTCGTCCCCCTAATACCACGCAAGTCTCCAACTCCTTACCATCTTCCGCCACAATCGCCATTCCTTTCCCCCCTTTGCACCAAACCAAAAGGGATGCAGAAAGAAAGAGGGGTTTATCGAAGAGAGAAAATTACAAGTTTCAGGTGGGGCCGATTCACCTAGTGGGTGGGGTAATGACAATTAGTCCTATATCGTTGCATCATTCGGGATTGGACTCGACTAGTGAGTCATTTTGCACGAATAGGCTAATTTAAGGTCTCTGTATATATTTTGTTCCTAAGGCCTCATTTATTTTTATTGTTAAGACCATCTGAATACACATCTAAAATATTAATATATGTATTAAGAATTAAGATTAAAATTATTTACATATAAAATGGTACAGTTAAATCAGTTACGCGATTTATAGACAAGCGAATTGATTTGATCTAAAAATGATAAGGAAATAAGATTATATTAAGATTAGCAATTGAATTTTTGAAGAAGATGATGAGCATGGCTCCGAACACGCCGTCTCCAAGAGCACAAATAGAAATAACGGCAAAATGAAAGAAAGTTGTTAATTTCATAGCCAAATAGTATAATATAGCTTTTTTTGTATAGAATGTTTCATGTCCTTACAATGACTGATGAGCCTGCTATTTATAGCTTTACCTAGGAAAACAAGATCCTTGGATCAAGTTCCTCTTTAATGATAATGAAAGAGTAATTGATGAAAGCGTTGTCGCTCATTTAATGTTAGTAAATATTCCCTCATTGAATGTTATCTGATGACATAACCCTTGATCTTCCCCCATCGACTACGCTCCTTTCGAAATTTATCCGATATCGATTACATTCGTTGTCTCCAGTTATACGTGTCATGTTATTCCCTGGCTTGTCATTTGCCTATCTTTCAGTTATACGTGTCATGTTACTATTCGACCATTCGTTATAAACTAATTTTACTCCATACAAATAGTCCCCATATTTTCCGGTGACATATCTTAGTGTTACTGGAAAGTTGGTAAGATTCCTTTCTTGTCGGGAAAGTTCCTGAATAGTCTCTAACGCTTGAAAAGTCGCATGTTTTCTCGCATTTAATACCTCGAACACGTGTTGCCCCATGATTCAGCAAATATTTTCGCCGATTTTCTAGGTAATCATGACCATAATTTTTGCCGTCTATAACTTCTCTGATGTTCATCATTTTTACTTCTTCACTTTCACAACTTTCATAAGTCTTTCTTCTTCTCTACATTTGCTTAGAAATCTCCCATAACCTTCAATTTTCTTAGCAAGAATCTTACTAATCTTTTATTACCATGGATTCTTACGCTGCTTTCTCCGGCAACACTGGTCTTTTCTTCGGGGGAGGCTCGAAGAAAAACAAGGACAAGGAGGTCGAAGTCGACTATGACCCTCCCATTGTTAGTACCATTATACCACATCATCTCAGCACTACGAACGACTTTCAGGAGAAGGCTCCTTTTGCATCTTCATGGACTTGGCCAGTCAGTAAGTACCCCTTCTCCATGCCCTTCTAGTATCCCAACTATGAAGGAGGACTGCAACTACCCCAATCTTGAAATTTTTGCCCCGGATATGATAGATCGGGTTATCTTCTCCAAGGAGAGGTTTACGTATGTCTATACGTATCCTTTTACCTTGGGTCCATCCTTCTTGGGGCCGAGTGAAGGGCTCGACCCAATAATTTTGGAGTTTTGCCACCGATATTAGGTGTGCTTAGCACAAGTAGGCCTATTTATATGGCGAACGGTGGCCTGCCTTCGCCACTGTGCATGGAGACCGGGGAAACCGTAAGTCTTGCACACATAATGAACCTTTACTTTCCCAAAATTTTCCATTGGGGGAGTAATAAACTTTAGCAAGCGTGGCCACCACGCTCTCCTCACCAGCGTAGACGATGACAATGATCGCAGAGAGATGGAACAATTCGTCGTTATTGCTACCAAAGACATCATCCTGGCCACAACTCTAACTTTTCCCGAGTCGTGGAATCGCTTTCGTAAGTTTTCGGTCATTCACTTCCTTCATTCGTGAAACGATTATTTTTTGTTGTTGCTGATCTTCTTGTTTATTTTATTTCAGCTATCCAATGGAAACCACCATGGGTTCAAGACCTAGACCACTAGGTTCAGAAAATTCTCGAAATCACGACTCCAGAATCCTGTCGGTAGAAGGAAATATCCCTCAATTACGGGTGGAACGCCAAGCACCATGGTAAGTCAAAACACCTTTTCTTTTACTCTTGTTCGAACATAAAAAAATCTTATTAACAAACTGCTAACTCTATTTTTTGGCTCAATATAGGACTTCCAAGGGGCTCTGTCATCTGCCCCGAGGTCGATGTCTTAGTTGATCCCGAGGAGGCCAGGCGGGTATTAGAAAATGTCCTTGCCCAGAGCAGAGCTCGTGGATCTGCCCGAGCCTACAGTGAGGGTGCCTCCTCTCAAAGTCCCCAACCCGAGAGCAAGAAACCGGAGAGAATACGCTCCTCCTCGGCTGGGGCTCAAGAGAGGAAAGCAAGGAAAATGACATCCGAGCCGACCACAGTAATCCTCGTCGATGAAGGGGAAGCCAGTGACGAAGAGGCTTAATTCCCTTTTAAGGAGAAAATGATCTTCTTGGGCTCAGCATGATGCTCAGCCGGGGGAGCTTCAAAACCCGACTACAGAAGAAAGTCAAGCACTTTAGGGTGAGATGGACCTAGTAGAGAATCCTGATTCTCTCTTCCTGGCCCCCATTGCTGTTTTTAGTCCAAGGAGTTCGAACCCTGGGCCTCTTATGCCTCCGGCCACTGAGAAAATAACCATCAACACTTCTTTTGCCATTGCTTCTTCACCTTCCACACTGATGGGTTCACGCCCATCGACACCAGCTGCTCTTCGCCACCAGCAATAACTACATCTCTTCCATTGGTACCGTTTGAATAAGAAAGGGACACCTCTCCACATCGGTTTCCTGACCACGGGAACTTGGGGCATGATTATTCACCCCTTCCGAAGATCCTCTAGGGAGGAGAAGAGCCACTCTTTCGATTTTGAAAGAGTGCCATCTTTTATCCAAGCCAGTAGAGCTTGCGAACTATCTAAAGCCGCTGACTTTGGAGAAAAATTGGTAGAAAACGTGCTCCGTTTTCGGGGATTGCCCAATGAACAATGCCATGCATAGAGCGGCGCAGGTACTGTACTAATTTCCTTGTATCTTCTTTTCTACTTACATGTTGCAATGGAAATCCTAACTTTAATATTTTTTTTACACGCCACTTTTCTTGCTTCTGAAGGCCTATAAAGGTTGATCCTTGATAAGCAAGGAGTTGCTTCCGAGCTGGATCAACTTTTGGCCAAACAAAACCAACTCGCCGCGCGCCTCCTGGTACTAGAGGCAAAAGCTACAGAAATAGGCAAGCTCAAGGCTCGGCTACAGCAGGGCAAGTAAGATAAAATGGCCCACAGCCAGGAAGCTACTCAATTACACGAAAAACTTCAAGAGGCTAAAGCTAAGTGGGCCGAGCTTCATGACGTTGTACTTGCCGCTGTCGAGCATGAGTCTGCCTTTTAGGAGCAAATCAATAATTTGAAGGCAGAATTACACTCACAAATCGATGAGTCCAATGCTACCAAGGAGAAGAGGCCCCGATTGGAAAAGAGGCTCAAGAGGGCCATGGATCAAAACCGGATTCACTCAACTACAAATGTTGAGCTCGACTCTCGCCTTAGTGCCATGAGATCTGAAAGGGATGACCTTCAGGCTGAAACTGATAAACTCCGAGCAAAACTCCAAGACCAAGAGGATTCTCTCGTCTTTGAGAAGTCTTATGCTATATATCATATAAGGAGGAAAACCTTGGAAGAAACCAAAGCGGTCATCATCGATATTGATGATTGTATCGTCAAGGCCCGAGAACTGGAGCTAACTGCTCGTGAAAATCTTCCCGCTCGGCCCTCTGCTATTGACTCATTAAGTACTAGTTCCGAGTACTCGAGAACCGAAGGGGAGATTGAAGAAGATGAAGGCCCCGAACCAGTGGTGGATCCGCCTTCCTCTAACGGGGGAAACGTAGATCCCTCTCTCTCTTCGGATTTTGGCGGTAATGATGCATAGCTTCTTTTTCTTTTCTTTTCTTTTCCTTTTTTTTTTTTGTACTTTGTAATTGTGCCAAATCTTTCACCGAGTTTGGAATTTGATAAATAAAGAATTTTTTGCTTAAGTAAAAAACAAAAATAATTTCTTTATATTTAATAAATTAAAGCTTCAAGTATATTTTCATACCATAGCTTTTGATTCCGGGCACAAACTCTTCCGGAATCTAACATTTATTATGAGGGTTTCATAAGAGAGAGCCCTTATGTTTACGGTGCTCTTGAAAAGGACGTCTCCTGTTCATTCCAACACAAGCATTTGAATTTTTTATTAACTTTCAAACGATAAAATTAACTCATCACTTGGACAAGAAATAAGATAAAAATAAAAGGACTTTATTTTATTCCTTCTATCTTTAAAAGTACATAAGCATTCTTTTGTTAAAGTAAATAAAACTACCAATACATGTGGCTAACTTGTACAACTTATTTTTACGGGGCAAATCATGCAGTCCCCGCTCCTGATGAAAGATTTATCCCGGTTCTCGCAGTCCCGATTTTCGTGGCACTCATGGTGCCATATCAGATATTATTTCCCCTAGTGTTCGAATGCGAATCATGCAAATTTGAACACTAAAGTCTTGCTTCACTAGTGGAAACGACTTGTGAACGGTTAAGTAATCCTTTTTTAGTGATGGAAGCCAATGCTTGCCATCAAACCAAAGATTATTTAACCATCCACATAGTCGTTTGCCATAGATGTGAAAATTTTAGTGCCTTGATATCTAAAGGTCTTTCCTTTGCTAATTCCACTCCCATTGTAGTATGCTTTCCATTGCTCTCGTTAAAAACCTTGCTAGAAAAACCTGATTGGGACAAAAACTGGATGAAGGAAAAAAAAGTACAGCACATACTTTCAGTAATGGTAGCATCCACAGCAATAATACCTTTTGAGGTGAGTCACATTCCAATTGTTGGGCAATTTGACTCCATCTTGATTTTCTAACTCGTACGACCCTTTATCGGTGATATCTAAAACCCGGTAAGGAGCACCTTCCCATGTTGGTCCCAGCTTCCCGGCATTGACTTCCTGAGTAATCCGAGTCACCTTTCTCAAAACCAAGTCTCCTACTTTGAAGTAGAAGAGATTGGCCCTACGATTATAATATCTCTCCATTCTTTGCTTTTGAGCTACCATCCTCACTACGCCAAGTCCCTGTGTTCGTCTAGCAAGTCCAGCCTCACCAGCAACGCTTCATTGTTTGCTTTTTTGTTTGTTCGGGAAAACCTTAAAGTTGGTTCCCCTACTTCCACCAGTATCAGAGCTTTCGTGCCATACACGAGAAAGAAAGGTGTTTCTCCTGTGCTCGACTTCGTCGTTGTCCGATATGCCCAAAGCACACCCAGTAGCTCATCAGGCCATTTATGTTTAGCAGCTTCTAACTTCTTTTTAAGGTTATGGACAATCACCTTATTGATTGATTCCGCCTGTCCGTTAGCACTTAGATGGTACGATGAAGATGTAATACTTTTGATTTTCACATCTTCCAAAAATTTTGTGACTTTTGAACCTATGAACTGCTGCCCGTTGTCACAGGCAATTTCCTTTGGTATTCCGAATCGGTAGATTATGTGGTCCCATATGAAGTCGACTAGTTCTCGCTCACTGATCTTCTAGTAAGGACCTGCTTTAACCCACTTAGTGAAGTAGTTAGTTAAAACTAAAAGAAATGTTACCTTTACGGGGCTCGGTTGCAGAGGACCAACTGTGTCCATCACCCATTTCATGAATGGCCATAGGGACAACACCGAATACAAGAGTTCTGTAGGTTGGTGCACCAAATGTGCATGGCGTTGACATTTATCACACTTCTGAATGAACGTCTTTGCGTCCTGTTCCATCCGAGGCTAATAGTAACCTGCCTTGATCAACTTTAGAACTAACGATTCTGCGCAAGAATGGTTCCCACAAACCCCTTCATGGACTTTCCTCATCACGTAATCCGCCCCCGAGGCCCCTAGACACCGGGCCAATGGTCCTTGGTATGATCTTCTGTAGATCTGCCCATATATGAGGCAGTAACGAGCTGCTTTGGTTCGTAGTGCCCGAAACACCTTTGGGTCTTCGGGTAGTTTACCATACCAAAGATACTCGACAAACTCATTCCTCCAGTCCCAGACTAAGTTGGTTGAATTGACTTTGCAGTAACCGTCCACATCCAATACCGAATGTAGAAGTTGAACGATAGTACCGTAGTCAGATCCTTTTATCTCCGTGGATGACCCCAAATTAGCCAATGCAGCTGCTTCCATATTTTCTTCCCTTGGAATGCGTATAATTGACCATTTCCTGAATCATGCAAATAATGCCTGAACCTTGTTCAAATACTGTTGCATGCGCTCTTCCTTTGTGTCGAAAATCCCGTATACTCGCTTTACTACCAGTTGGGAATCACACTTTATCTCGATGACCTCGGAGCCTAGTCACCGGGCTAGTTCAAGTCCTGTAACCAAACCTCATAATCGGCTTCATTGTTAGTTAACGGAACAATTTTAATGGCATGCCTCAAGGTTTTCCTCGAGGGCATGATTAGCACTATCTCGAGATAGGACAATTTTACGTTGGAAGCTCCATCTATAAACAAGGTCAAAACTCCCGATGTCATTTTCGACACCAGTACTGCTTCCTTAGTAGCCAAGGGCATTAACTCGAGACTGAAATTAGCCACAAAGTTGGCCAAAACTTGTGACTTGATCGCAGTCCTGGGTTTGTACTCAATGTCAAACTAACTAATTTTGACTGCCTATGTAGCCAAAAGGCCTGACAACTAAAGCTTGTGAAGGATAATTTTCAAGGGAAAGGTTGTCACAACGGCTATCGGTGGCACTGAAAATAAGGTCTGAGCTTTCGAGAAGCAACTAAGAGAGCTAAGGCCAACTTTTCGAGGTGTGGATAACGGGTTTCTGCTCCCGACAATATTTTACTAATGTAACAAATGAGAATTTGCGTACCTTCTTCTTCTTGGACCAAAACGACACTTACCACTACTTCCGAGACCGCTAGATATATTAACAACTGTTCGCCTTCCCCCGATTTTGACAATAATCGGGGGCTTGATAGGTACCCTTTTAGGTCTTTCAAGGCCTACTGGTATTCCTGAGTCCATTCAAAATTATTCTTCTTTTTCAGCAGTGAAAAGAAGTGATGGCACTTCTTTGAGGATCTCGAGATGAATCTACTTAGAGCTGCTAAACTTCCAGTCAGTTTCTGTACTTCCTTCACACTAGTCAATTAGTCTGGAATGTCCTAGATAGCTTTGATTTTATCGAGATTTACCTCGATACATCTTTGCGAGACTAGGAACCCCAAGAATTTGAATCAACACCAAACACGTATTTCTCCGGGTTGAATTTCATGTTATGCTTCCTCAGGATGTCGAAAGTCTCTTGGAGGTGTTTCAAATGATCTCCCCTTCTTTAACAAACTTGTTCTTGATCTCTGCTATTGGGCATTTCTTTTGCCTTACCGGTTGGAAATTTGGGTCCAGACTCAGCTTGTGAACGGCTACCTCCATGGGATACTTGTCATATCTGAGTGCGACCATGCAAAGCAGTCTGTGGTAGCTTTAAGAAAATTTATAAGACCAAACTTGAGCTCGTGATTTAACCCTGTCCCCAGGTGAAACTTCCTCTCCAAAACTCTTCGAATAAGGCAACTTGCTCAAGTTTCTTTGTGGTCAACTTGGTTGCATCCGTCTCCTCCGCTACCTGAAAATATCTTTGAACCTGATAGGATTCCGTTGACTCCTCGCTCTTTTTGGAAAGGGAGAAGGCACCAGTTCCCATATGATGTAAACTAAGAGTCCACCAAACTCTATAGAGAACCTACTTCTTTATCAGTTCCCAAAGAACTCACACAGAGAGCAGTATATAAATAACACATTAGTATTTTACGTGGAAAACTCCCAGCTCACGGGATTAAAAACCACGACCTACACATTGCTAGTTTGTTGCACTCTTTCCCTTTGCTGCTAGAAATATTCACCGCATTCATCTCCCTTGATACCGGTTGATCTCCTCTTATGTTCTTGATTCCTTTCGGGGTTGGGAATTTCAACAATTGATGATATGTTGAGGGCCTTCATCTCATGTATCCACGGCCTTATGAGGATTAATTTGTAACCCATATCACCATCTACCACTTCGAATAGAGTGGTTTTGGTTACTCCTTCGGCGTGTGTGGGCAGCAAAATCTTTTCTCGAGTTGTCACGCTTGTCAAGTTAAAGCTAGCTAAGAATTTTAATTAGCTAGAATGATGTTCCTGATTAATTTTGGTTGCTCGAAAACTCTCCATTGTATTATGTTGCACCATTGAAAGTGATGTCATCTTCTACGAAAATTACCCTTGACTTCATTTCCTCCGAAGGCTCTGCATTGTCCCGGCTTCGGCCGTAGTTGTTCTTGGCTCGGTCACTTAAAAATTCCTAAGATGGCCTCTTTACAAAGATGTCGGCAGTCCCAGTTCTATGGTTGTGAATCCCATGGTATTCACACCATAAACTGGGATCCCTCTGGCATTGATCGAATATGATTGACTTCGGGAATCGTGCTTCTTTAATATTCTTCATTGCCGATACAAACTCTACTAAATTAATGTCAAAGTTGTAATTTGATAACCTTGGATATGTAGAGTCTCGAGACCCTGGCACCTCCTTCTCCTGTAACGATCTGCTGCTTCGGCCACGATCTGTTCTTCTATCGGGAGCAAGCTTATCCGATAACTGAAACCCTTTGCTGCTATGACCTTCGATTCTTTCATACGGCAGAAAACAACCTCTAGAGGACCACCGATCCGCATCAAAGTCGCTTTTAAATTTGTCCAATTTTTTTATCTCGATCATATCCCTTGGTTGATACTGGGAACCCGAGCTGATCATTTTCTATTCTTATTTTTGACTCGTAACGATTATGTACATCCGCCTACGGGGTTGCTTGAAACTCGAGCAGGCTTTCCTTCAGCTTTCGAGAGGCATCGGAGCTTCGCGGATTCAGACCCTTTGTGAACACCTCTGCTTCCCACTCATCTTGTACCACTGGTAATAGCATCCGCTCTTTCTAGAACAGGATCACGAATTCTCGTAGCAGTTTTGACTCGCCCTGCGCAATCCTTAATATGTCCGCCTTTCTTGCTTGAACCTTCCTTGTTCCGGCATGAGCCTTAATGAACGAGTCTGCAAGCATCTCAAAAGAGTCAATTGAATGCTCGGGGTAAGAGAGAATACAATGTCAGGGCCCCCTTTGTGAGGGTTTCACCAAATTTCTTCAGCAAGACCGACTCGATCTCATGTTGAGCCACATTTTTCCCTTTCACAGCCATGGTGTAGGTTGTGATGTGCTCATGTGGATCCGAAGTCCATCGTATTTTGGTATGTCCATTATCTTAAACCTATTTGGAATTAATTCTAGTGCTGCACTCAAGTTAAACGGCAATTGCATGTATTTTTCCGAATCTGGGCCTTTCAGCATTGTTGGCGCACCCAGAATCTAGTCCATCCAAGCGTGAAACTCTTTTACATTTTGATCTATTCGTTCGTTCATTTCCCTCATAAACCTCATGAGTTTGATTTTGAAGGGATCATTCCCGTTGTTATTCACATATTCGCTACTGGTCCCTCCGATTTCGTCAAAATTGGCTTCACCCCTTGGGGTGTTGTTATCGGCCCTCTGAGCCGTTTGGTTTGTAGGAACACTGGGAGGAATCGGGTCCCTTCCGTTCGCATTATTGGAGGCGCCTGACAATGCTTCTTTTAACTCCGTCATTACCCGATCCTGCCTTGAGAGGTGTTTCATGATTGGTTTATGCTGTTCTCTCAGGATTTTAACCGTTTCCAGGACATGTTCCTCCTCCGCATCATCCAGAGTCGATTCCCGCACATGCCAATGATCCTGGCCATCCCGTCCGGGGTCGCCTCATCTCCTTCGTTTCAAGTCTCACTAATTGAGTCATCATGTTGGGACAATTCTTTGTGCCCCTCAACGTTGTGTATGATGTGACATCATTAGTTGCCATATCGTTTTTCACTAAAGAATGAGTCAGTACAAGTTAGTAATAAACGTAAGGATCAAAGCAATTACGAAACTGTTTAAGCTCCACAGTGGGCACCAAATTATTTACCCATAAAATGGTATAATTAAATTTGTTACGTGGTTTATAGACAAGAGAGTTGATTTGATCCAAAAATGTTAAGAAAACACGATTAATATTAAGATTATCAATTGAAATTAAAGAAGATGATTAGCCTGGCTCCGAACGTTGTGTCTCCGAGAACACAAATAGAAATAACAACAAAGTGAAAGAAAAATATTAATTTCAGTGCTAAATAGTAAAATATTGCCTTTTTTGTATAGAATGTTTCATGTTCTCACATTGGCTGCTGAGCCTGCTATTTATAGCTTTACCTAGGGAAACAAGATCCTATGATCAAGCTCCTTTTAAATGATTATTACAGAAACATCGATGAATGCGTAACAACAGACCATGAATGCAAATATTCTCTGCAACGATAGCTCATGTAATGACCCGACCGGCCATTTTGAGAGTTGTCCCCGTTCCCCATTTACTGGTCATTTTGTACTTTATAGCTGTTATGTGACTTGCCGGAGTAGTCGGTTTAGGTCCGGTGAGATTTTAGAATGAAATGAGACACTTAGTCTTAAGGTTGAAAGCTTAAGTTGAAATAATTGACCGGATGTTGATTTTTGAGTAAACGACTCCGTAATAGAGTTTTGATGGTTCCGTTAGCTCCGTTAGGTGATTTTGGACTTAGGAGCATGTCCAGATTATGATTTGGAGGTCCGTAGTGGAATCATGCTATAAATGGTGAAAGTTGGATTTTTTGGAAAAGTTTGACCGGGAGTGGACTTATTGATATCAAGGTCGGATTCCGATTCCCGAAGTTGGAGTAGGTCCATGGTGTCATTTGTGACTTGTATGCAAAATTTTGGGTCAATCGAATGTGATTTGATAGGTTTCGGCATCGTTTGTAAAAATTGGAAGTTCAAAGTTCATTAGGCTTGAATCTATGTGCGATTCGTATTTTTGATGTTGTCCGAGGTGATTTGAGGGCTCGACTAAGTCGTATGATATTTTGGAACTTGATGGTATGTTTTGGTTGAAGTCCCTGGGGCCTCGGGTTGATCTTGGATGTTTACCAGATCGATTTGAAGTTTGAGGGAATGCTGAAGCTCACCAGCTTCTGGTGTAATCACACCTGCGAAGTGGGGATCGCAAGTGCGTTCCAGAAGAAGCGAGAAGGGAGCCACAGAAGCGGCCAAGGAGGAAGTGAGCAGAGGTCACAGGTGCGAGGTTATTTCCGCACCTGCGTGGTTGCAGAAGCGGCGTTAAGGGCGTAGAAGCGGAGGGCTCGCAGGTGCGATGGGGAATTTCACACCTGCGGTTGCGCAGATGCGAGGCGAGGACCGCAGAAGCGGAAGCCTAGCTCCAGTGGTTCACTGCAGAAGCGAATTTTGGTCGCTTCTACAACACCGCAGATACGGTTAAGTGTCCGCAGAAGCGGAAAGGCTGGACAGAAAGTTAAATACATGGGTTCGCGATTTTGGCTTCATTTCAAACATTTCAAGCACGGTTTAGGCGATTTTTGAGAGGGTTTTCTAAGGGATTCTTGAGGTAAGTCCCTTGTGCTCATTTTTTATCAATAATATTTCTTCCCCATTGATTTCCCACCTAGTTGGTGTGTATTTAAGGTGTAGATTGGGAGTTTGAGGCTAGGGATTTGGAGAGTTTGATTTGGGGATTTTGGTGACAATTTGGTGTGGGAGTTTGATGAATTTGGTATGGATAGACTCGTGGTTGAGTGACATTTCGAGTTTTGTGACTTCTATCGAATTTCAAGACGTGGGCCCGGGGGCCGACTTTTGAGCCAATTTTTGATTTTGATTGATAGCTTATCATTTTCTTATGGAGTTGATTCCATTAGCCCATATTGATTATATCATATTGATTATGTCTAGATTCGAGGCATTCAGAGGCTGTTTCGCGAGGCAAGGGTGTGTTGGAGTAGGGATTTGCTCGGATTAAGGTAAGTAACAATTACAAATTCGATTCTGAGGGTACGAAACCCCGTATTACGTGTCATGTATTTGGTTTTGAGGTAATGCACATGCTAGCGACGGGCATGTGGGCGTGCACCGTAGGAATTGTGACTTGGTCAAATTTCGTGGAACCGTATAGTTGTATAATCTGTTGTTATCTGTACATTCTCCATGTAGTAGGGAAATTGAACCACAAATCATGTTAGACTATGTGTTGGCACTGTAGGGACCCACAAAGGTCGTGTAATTGTTAAATAATCTGCTACGTTGCTATTTTGTACTCAGTCACAATTTTACTTGTTTATTATATCTCAGACTCTATTGTTCCTTGCTGATATATTATATCATTTCTGTTAGGGGTGACTTTCATGACTACTGAGAGCCCGAGAGACGGGAGAGATTTACAACTAAGAGAGGCTGAGGGCCTGATTGTGAGATAGTAATACTATAGCACGTGAGTTGTCCGTGCGGATATAGATATTATACTATGGCACGTGAGTTGTCAGTGCAGCACGTGAATTATTATGCAGCACGTGAGTTGTCTGTGCGGATCCAGATATTATACTATAGCACGTGAGTTGCCCGTGCGGATTATTACGCTTGGGCTGAAGGAGCCCCTCCGGAGTCTGAACACACCCCCAGTGAGCTCAGGCACCTACTGAGTGCGAGTGCTGAGTGCTGAGTGCTGAGTGCTGAGGGAATAGGAGGGCTGAGTGACTATGGCCTTGAGAGGATGCATTTGATTTCATTATTTGTTTCACTTAAACTTGTCATAGCGTAACTGTTTGATCTAATTTATCGAGCTTGAGAGCATGCCTACTTTCCTATGTTGTAATCACTGTAATTGAATTATAACTGTGAAGCTCGTCACTATTTTTAGTTTTTTGTTTAGTCTTGTTACTTACTGAGTTGGTTGTACTCACGCTACACCCTGCACCTTGTGTGCAGACCCAGGTGCTTCCGGTCACGGAGGTTGCTGAGTTGTGGAGTTCGGATTCTCGGAGACTATCGAGGTAGCTTCTTGGCATTTCGCAGACCTTATTTCTCCTTCCCCGTCTTTCCACTTATTGTATTTAGTTTCAGATTATCCTAGATAGTATTTTTCGGACTTGTGATGTATAAATGCTCATGTACTCAGTGACACCCCGATGTTGGGAATTTCCACGTTGTATTTTGGGTTTCTACCCCGTTTATGAAATCTTTTATTGTTTAAATTGCTTAAACTCATTTTCTGTTAAAAGTGTTGGAAATATTTTTAAATGTCAGCTTGCCTAGTACCACGATAGGCGCCATCACGACATGTTAGGATTTTGGGTCGTGACAAGGTTATATCACAGCTTAGGTTACATAGGTCTTACGAGTCATGAGCAGGTTTAGTAGAGTCTTGGGGATCGGTACAGATACGTCTGTACTTATCTTCGAGAGGCTGCCGAACCCTTAGAACATTTCACATTCTTGTATTCTTGTCGTGCGGATTTGTTGTTTCCGGTAACTAAACTTCTGTATTCTATTCTCTCACAGATGGTGAGGATACGTGCTACCGGACAGGATGGACAACCACCAGCACCACCAGCTAGGGCCACGAGAGGCCGAGGTTGCGGTAGGGGCCGCGGTAGGGACAAGTGCCAGCAGATGCTTCGTACAGCAGGTATTCTGAAGACCACTGGGGTCTCGTTCACTACTTTTTAGTTTTCTGGGGCTGCCTTCAGATGGTGGGAGGCTTATGAGAGGTGCAGACTGGTCGGTGTAGCACCACTTACATGGCAGGAGTTCTCTATTCTCTTCTTGGAGAAATTCGTGCCGCAGTCTTGTAGGGAGGAGCTGCACAGACAGTTTGAGCAGCTTCGGCAGGATGGCATGTCTGTGACCCAATACGAGATGAGGTTTTCTGAGTTAACTCGCCATGCAGTTTGGTTGGTTTCCACTAATAGGGAGAGGATCATGAGGTTCATTGATGGCCTCACGTATCAGCTGCAGTTGCTTATGACTAGGGAGAGGGTATTTGGTGCTACCTTATACGAGGTGGTTGACATTGCTCGGCAGATAGAGATGATCCGTAGCCAGGAGCGTAGTGAGAGGGAGGCCAAGCAGCCTCGAGGGTGTGCCTTCTGGGGGGCAGTCCTACCACAGCAGGGGTCGTCCTTATAGACCCGCTCAAACGACTCGTCCAGCTCATCGTGGTGCATCAGCTAGCCACGGTTCTTACAGTACTCACTCAAGCCAGTCTTCATTGAGTGCACTAACAGCGCAGAGTTCTCACCATGCCTCGTTTGCTCGGTTTTCTATAGGTAGTTCCTCAGGTTACTAGGAGCAGCAGTTCCGTTAGAGGAGGGTTTGTTTCGAGTGCAGAGACTTTGGTCGTACCAAGAGAGATTGCCCTAGGTTGTTGAGTGGGGCTCCACAGCAAAGTTCTCGGCTGATGGCACTAGCACCAGCAGTTGCACCACCCACTCAGCCAGCTCGGGATGGGGCCCAGGCAGCTAGAGGTCGCCCTAGAAGGGGAGGCCGATCAGGTGGCGGTCAGGCCCGATTCTATACTATCCCTGCCAGACCAAATGCTATTGCCTCCGATGCAGTGATCACAGGTATTGTCTCAGTATGCCACAGGGATGCCTCTGCATTATTTGACACTGGTTCCACTTATTCGTATGTATCATCGTATTTTGCTCATTATCTGGATATGCCCCGTGGGTCCTTAGTTTTGTTTGTTCGGGTATCTACGCCAGTGGGCGATACTATTGTTGTGGACCGTGTATATCGGTCGTGTGCAGTGA
The DNA here is from genome assembly GCA_002018475.1 of Nicotiana obtusifolia. Lineage (NCBI taxonomy): Eukaryota > Viridiplantae > Streptophyta > Magnoliopsida > Solanales > Solanaceae > Nicotiana > Nicotiana obtusifolia. The sequence goes on along the minus strand of MCJB01048455.1, from coordinate 59,545 downwards.
CTATTGGGGGATTAGAGACTAGAGCTGATCTCTTATTGCTTAATATGGTGGACTTCGATGTGATCTTGGGTATAGATTGGCTGTCTCCATGTCATGCTGTTCTGAATTATCACGCTAAGATCGTGACATTGGCGATGCCGGGGTTGCCAAGGATCGATTGGAGAGCTTCTCTAGACTATGTTCCCATCAGAGTGATTTCATATTTGAAGGCCCAACGGATGGTTGGGAATGGTTGTTTATCTTATTTGGCCTTTGTGAGGGATATTGGTGCTTATTCTCTTGCTATTGATTCCATTTCAGTGGTGCAAGATTTTCCGAATGTGTTTCCTGCATACTTGCAGGGCATGCCACCCGATAGGGATATTGACTTTGGTATTGACTTGGTGCCGGGCACTCAGTCCATTTCTATTCCACCTTGTCGTATGGCACCGACTGAGTTGAAGGAATTGAAGGAGCAGCTTCAGGAACTCCTTGATAAGGGGTTTATTAGGCCTAGTGTTTTTCCTTGGGGTGCACTGGTCTTGTTTTTGAAGAAAAAGCATGTGGATGTGCATTGTTTACAGGTAGTTGAACAAAGATACAATCAAGAATAAGTATCCTTTGTCGCGCATTTATGATCTATTCAACCAGTTTTAGGGAGCGAGGGTGTTCCTAAGATTGACTTGAGGTCTAGGTATCACCAGTTGAAGATTTGGAACTCGGATATTCTAAAGACAGCATTCAGGACCCGATATGGTCATTATGAGTTCCTTGTGATGTCTTTTGGGCTGACCAACGCCCCAGCAGCATTCATGCACCTGATGAATAGTGTATTCAGCCTTATCTGACTCATTTGTCATAGTTTTCATTGATGATATTCTGGTATACTCTCATAGCCAGGAGGAGCATGCCCACCATTTGAGGACTGTGTTGTAGCAGTTGAGGAAAGAGAAGGTTTATGCTAAGTTCTCCAAATGTGAGTTTTGGCTTAGTTCAGTGGCATTCGTGGGGAACGTGGTGTCCAATGAGGGGATTCAGGTGGATCCGAAGAAGACAGAGGTGGTTTAGATTTGTTCTAAACCGTCCTCGGCTACGGAGACTCGGAGCTTTCTCGGCTTGGCCGGTTACTATCATCGCTTCGTGGAGGGTTTCTTGTCTATTTCATAGCCTCTGACCAAATTGACCCAGAAAGGTGCTATTTTCAGATGGTCGGATGAGTGTGAGGAGAGCTTCCAGAAGCTCAAGACTACCTTGACTACAACTCCAGCTCTAGTTCTACTTCAGCTTCTGGTTCTTATGCAGTGTATTGTGGTTCTTCTCGGATCGGTATTGGATGTGTCTTGATGCAGGAGGGTAGAGTGATAGCTTATGCTTCATGTTAATTGAAGCCTCATGAGAAGAACTACCCTGTCCATGATTTGGAGTTAGCTGCCATCATTCATGCATTGAATATTTGGGGGCATTACCTCCTCGATGTGTCTTGTGAGGGGTTTATAAATCATTGGAGCCTCCAGCACTTGTTCAAATAGAAGGATCTAAATTTGAGGCAGCGGAGATGGTTGGAGCTGCTAGAGGACTATGATATCACTATGTTGTATCATCCGGGGAAGGCCAATGTGGTGGCCGATGCCTTGAGTAGAAAGGTGGTGAGTATGGGTAGCCTTGCATTCATTCCTGTTGGTGAGAGACCTCTTGCAGTTGATGTTCAGGCCTTGGCCAACCAGTTTGTGAGATTAGATATCTCGGAGCCCAGTCGAGTTCTAGCCTGTGTGGTTTCTCGGTCTTCTTTATATGATCGCATCGGAGAGCGTCAGTATGATGACCCTCATTTGCTTGTGCTTAAGGACACGGTTCAACAGGTGATGCCAGAGATGTTATTATATGGGATGATGGAGTATTGAGGATGTAGGGTCATATTTGTGTAATGTAGATGGGCTACGTGAGTTGATCCTGGAGGAGGCCCATAGTTCGCCGTAATCCATTCAACTAGGTGCCGCGAAGATGTATCAGGACTTGAGGTAGCATTATTGGTGGAGGAGAATGAAGAAGGATATAGTGGGGTTTGTAGCTCGGTGCCTCAACTGTCAGCAGGTGAAGTATGAGCATTAGAGATCGGGTAGATTGCTTCAGAGGTTAGATATTCCAAAGTGGAAATAGGGATCACCATGGATTTTGTAGTTGGGCTCCTACGGACTTCGAGGAAGTTCGATGCTATTTGGGTGATTGTGGATCGGCTGACCAAGTCCGCGCACTTCATTCCTTGGGGACTACTTATTCTTTAGAGCGGTTAGCTGAGATTTACATCCGAGAGATTGTTTGCCTCCACGGCGTGCCAATGTCCATCATTTTAGATCGGGGAATGTAGTTCACATCGCAGTTTTGGAGAGCCGTGCAGCGAGAGTTGGGTACCCAGATTGAGTTGAGCATAACGTTTCACCCTCAGACGAACGGACAGTCCGCGCGCACTATTCAAATATCGGAGGATATGCTACGCACTTGTGTAATTGATTTTGGGGGTTCTTAGGATCATTTTCTGCAACTCGCGGAGTTTGCCTAACAACAGCTACCAGTTGAGCATTTCGATGGTTCTATATGAGGCTTTGTATGGGAGATGGTGTAGATCTCCGGCGGGTTGGTTTGAGCCAGGTGAGGCTAGGCTATTGGGTACTGACTTGGTCCAGGATGCTTTGGACAAGGTTAAGATGATTCAGGAGCAACTTCGCTCAACGCAGTCTAGACAGAAGAGTTATGTTGATAGAAAGGTCCGTGATGTTGCTTACATGGTCGGGGAAAAGGTACTGCTCAAGGTTTCACCCATGAAGGGTGTCATGAGGTTCGGAAAGAAGGACAACTTGAGCCCTCGGTATATTGGGTTGTTTGAGGTACTTCAAAGGATTGGGGAGGTAGCTTACAAGCTTTCCTTGCCATCTACTTGTCGAGTGTGCATCCAGTGTTTCATGTTTTTATGCTCCGGAAGTATGTTGGCGATCCGTCTCATGTTTTGAATTTTATCACGGTTCAGTTGGATGGTGATTTGACTTATGATGTAAGGCTGGTCGCTATTTTAGATAGGCAGGTTCAAAAGTTGAGGTCAAAGGACATAACTTCAGTGAAGGTGCAGTGAAGAGGTCAGCCAGTCGAGGAGGCTACTTGGGAGATTGAGCAGGAGATGCGGAACAGATATCCTCACCTATTTGAGATTCCAGGTACGTTTATAGACCAATTCGAGGATGAACAGTCGTTTAAGAAGGGGAAGATATAACGACCCGACTGGTCATTTTGAGAGATGTAGCCCCGTTCCCCCATTTACTGCTCATTTTTGTACTTTATAGCTGTTATGTGACTTGCCGGGGTAGTCGGTTTAGGTCCGATGAGATTTCAGAATGAAATGAGATAATTAGTCTCAAGGTTAAAAGCTTAAGTTGAAATGATTGACAGGATGTTGACCTTTGAGTAAAAGACTCCGGAACGGAGTTTTGATCCATTAGCTCTGTTAGGTGATTTTGGACTTAGGAGCGTGTCCGGATTGTGATTTGGAGGTCTGTAGTGGAATTAGGCTTGAAATGGTGAAAGTTGGAATTTTGAAAAAGTTTGACCGGGAGTGGACTTTTTGCTATCAGAGTCGGATTTTGATTTCGGAAGTTGGAGTAGGTCCGTGGTGTCATTTGTGACTTGTGTGCAAAATTTGGGGTCAATCAGACGTGATTTGATAGGTTTTGGCATCGTTTGTAGAATTTGGAAGTTCAAAGTTCATTAGGCTTGAATCTATGTGCGATTCGTATTTTTGATGTTGTTCAAGGTGATTTGAGGGCTCGACTAAGTTTGTATGATGTTTTGGCACTTGATTGGTATATTTGGTTGCGGTCTCAAGGGCCTCGGGTTGATCTCGGATAGCTATCAGATCGATTTGAAGTTTGAGGGAATGTTGAAGCACACCAGCTTTTGGTGTAATCGCACCTGCGGAGTGGGGATCGCAGGTGCGTTCTAGCAGAAACAAGAAGGGAGCGCAGGTGCGTTCTTGCAGAAGCGAGAGGAAGTGAGCAGAGGTCGCAGGTACGAGGTTATTTTTGCACTTGCTTGGTCGCAGATGCGGCGTTAAGGGCGTAGAAGCGGAGAGCTCGCAGGTGCAATGGGGAATTCTGCATCTGCGGTTGCATAGATGCGAGGCGAGGACCGCAGAAGTAGAGGCCCAGCTCCAGTGGTTCATCGCTGAAGCAGAATTTTAGTCGCTTCTGCGACACTGCAGATCCGGTTAAGTGTCCACGGAAGCGGAAAGGCTGGACAGAAAGTTAAATACAAGGCTTCGCGATTTTGGCTTCATTTCAAACCTTTGAAGCACTTTTTAGGCGATTTTGAGAGGGTTTTCGAGGGGATTCTTGAGGTAAGTCCCTTGTGCTCATTTTTTATCAATATTATTGCTTCCCCATTGATTTTCCCACCTAGTTGGTGTGTATTTAAGGTGTAGATTGGGAGTTTGAGGCTAGGTATTTGGAGAGTTTGATTTGGGGATTTTGGTGACGATTTGGTGTCAGATTTTGATGAATTTGGTATGGATAGACTCGTGGTTGAGTGGGCTTTCGGGTTTTGTGACTTGTATCAAATTTCGAGAAGGTTATTTATATCCCCTCAAAGGTGGCGGTTCGCGTCCCAAAGCGAGGGAGCATTAATTAACATGTACTGATGTTGTAGAGGTTTTTTGTCTCTGAAGAGACGTTTTCCATGCGTACCACATACGTCATAGTGCCACCGTCATTTATCAATGTGATGGTTCGTTTCTTTTGATGCGATGCCCCGGTGACCTAATCAAAAAGTTGCGGCTCATGTCGATTTTCATTATTACTCTCCAAAAAACGAGGGGACTATCTGTATATGGTCGAACTCGGACTGCTTGCGCATGGATAACTCGGGCACGAGTTTATACGGTTGGTATCAATCATAACTACTGCTCGGTAGGCCTGGATCGAGGTACCAACGACCGAAGGTCGAGACCGAACAACATCAAATCGGAACTCGAAGCTATGATACCCAAGATGAGTTTGTCGAGGTCGATTATGGGAAATGTCCTAGGGTAAAATTATCAGATCTGCGTAACAAAAGGACCAGAAATCCCGTGATATGTAAATATCTCAGCAGGAATCACGGCGTCAATCAACAAGACCGTTGAAATCAGTAAATCAAGGGATATTTTACCTTGTAAATAGATTCTTACCTTGTATAAGAATTATCCCCCCTCTATATAAAGGGGCAATGCAATTGTAAAATGGACCTCACGATTCAATTATCAAAATATAGAAAATAAGTCTGCTTTATTATATCTTTATTCATTTGATTCATATTTGTTCATCTTGAAGAAATCAATCAAGGCCAAGACTATTCAAGGCTTGTGGTTTGCATTTTTTCCAATTTATTTACTGACTTTAATTTCTGTTTTATTTTTCATTATTGGTATCAAACCAAATCACGTGTCCTTAAAACCACGTACAAATTTAATTGTTATCTGAAACCAAGGGTAAACAGCGGGTCTCTATAGCTTGAGCAAATTCCACCATGTTACCGAAGTTCATATCAGAATTCAAGGTTGCTGTAGCGGCCTCATTAACAACCAAGAGGCCAAGTCCCTACACAAACTGGCGCACTCTAGCCTCCATAGCAGGCAACATGTAGATGGCATATTTGGACAGGTGTGCAAATCTCATATGATACTCCCACACACTCATGCTACCTTGTTTCATGTTCTCAAACTCGACAGGACGGGCTGACTTATCGGCAGGCAAGAAATGATCAATAAAAGCATCGGCAAATTCACTTTATTTTGTCGGAGGGCTTCCCTTTTCACGGGAGTCCTCCCACATTTCAAACCAAGAATAGGCCACCCCATTCAGACGGTAGGAGGCCAAATCTTCTTCCTCTGTCTCAGTAGCACGCATAACTCAGAGGGTCTTGTGCATCTCGTCAATAAAATCCTGGGATCCTCCTCGGAATCAATACTTGTGAACACTGGACGGACCAACTAGAGAAATCTGTTCACCCTAGAACTAATGGAATCCCTTGGCTGACTAGAAGAAGCGGGTGCATCATTTGATCTCTGGGCCTGGGAAGCCACTATATGAGCCAACATCTGTATGGCTCCCTTAAGATCCCTATCGGATACACCGGGACCGGAAGCTCGGGCTGGAGGTGGAACTGGAATATCAGTTGGAGGAATCGTTGCACCCTTAATAGGTGTAGGAGCTGGTGAAGTCTGACCAGGTGTAGTGGAATCAAGCAGTGTAGTAGTCGGGGGAATATTCTCACCCCTCGGGTGTTCACCCGAATCATCAAGTAAAGGGTCAACTGCCACTCCTGGGGCGGCATTGGCTCCTCGGCCAGTTCTTGCTTTCTTCATAGGCGCCATATACTGAAAATTAGAGCAATACACGAGTTAAAGGAGGAACAATCTTACAATCGAAAATTAGAGCAATACACGAGTTAAAGGAGGAACAATCTTACAATCAGCTTTATCACACGATCTAGATCATAAAAGAAAGGTATTATTCCTAAATTCCCAAGTAGCCTCCTACTTATAGATGTAGTGGACAACACATCGATAGGAAAGACTCTACTAGACACGGCTATGAGACATCCTAGGATACTTTAAAACCTTAGGCTTTAATACAAAATTTGTCACGTCCCGACCTCGGGGAGCGCGACCGCCGCGCAACAGAATTACCTCGATCGAGCAAGCCTGCACAGTGTCATCTACCCAAGTCACCCAAAATAAAGAGAAGAGTGCATTTGCTTAATTAGTCAGTAAGAAGTCATGTGAACAACAACATTCCATTTTCATTAGTTATGTCCTTAACAAAGGTTCAAAATAGTACATGTACAATCATAATTAAAGTGGGATAGATGATACAATTACAACATTTTTTGTTTAACTTTCCCAAAAAAAGACACAACCCCCCGCACTATGTCTATGGAGCCTTTAACAGGAACAAAATAGGACTATGACAGTGCCCGCAATAAGGCCCCAACTGTACCTCAAAATGCTATGTACAAAGGATAGAAGATACAGAACCCCAAAATAAAGTGGGGTTCACCAACTCAGCTGAGGAGACGCTGTGGTGCTATCACTGATCAATGCCACCTGCTATGAAACCACCTGAATCCATTAAAGATGCAGCACCCCCGGGAGAAGGGACGTTGGTACATATGGAATAGTACTAGTATGTAAAACTAAACACTCTCTCAATAGAACAAGCAACAGTAAATGGAGAATAAAACATGAAATCAATAAGAGACTCAAACGATATCAAAGTGTCACAATAGGGGAAACGTAAATTTCAAGTAGGTTTCGGTAATTTAAGTTGGGAGATCTTTAGCACCGATATACCATCGTGTTTTAGCACGGAGTCCGATCTCAGCTCGACCGGCTAAGCCGTCTCACCCCGAGACATACACTCACAATACCACCATGCGCGCGGCATGGCGTCCGATCTCAGCCTAATCGGCTAAGCCGTCTCACCACAATGCCGTGTGGGTCGACATTACATCACATCTAGCTAGCAATGATCTCATCCAATTTAAGGGGAAAAAAACATCTTAACACACCAATCTCATCCCGTATAAGGGGAAATAGTCTCATCACATTAACACGGGGATTTACCCCTCAATCACTCCTACACTGGCACGTATAGTTTCGGGGTTAGGTTGTTTCGACCTACCCTTCCTCGGTGGCTAATCGATACTCCCAAAGCATTTTCTATTAAATGTATTTACCACTCAATTCATATTCTTTTACATGTCATTCATCTTAGTGGCACCATCGGCCATACGCAATATCATTTTGGGCACGTTGGCCGTGCTTCATAAGTCGTGCTCACTATTCCACTTTCAATCATCATCATGGACAATCAACAACAAGGCCTTTCAAATTAATACTCTAAACACATACTAGAGCAATTTAGGGTCTTAGGCACATGTGATTTCTTGTACAATTGACATGAGAGCTTTCATCAAAAATCACGCTTTTAAATCATAACATAATAACACGCAGACCATACTTAAACCACATTCTTAACCATTAACTCAACATAACAAGAATCTTTGGAATACATATTCAACGCATAATTATTTTGACATAAGGCTTATTTGACAAAAATTCAATTTATAGAGAGCATCACGAGACTTACAAAAACATTGCGGGGTTTAATTCGAAGAGAAGAGTTTAGCCAACATACCTTGCCTGCCTCGAGCTTTTAATTTACTACAATATTTTGAAAATCCTAGCCACTTCGATCTATTTAGAGACATTGCAAAATTGAACACAAATTAGGAAGGAGTTCATAGTTCCAGCTCACTTGATCATTTTATCAAACACTAGGTATACATTAAGGTTTCAAGGTCCTCCTATGGTGGATTCTTTCACCCCACTACCCATAGTTCACCCAAAAGAGCTCAACAATTTTCCACTACCCTAGATGGAATATGCATGTAAGATAAACAACTCCCACACCTAAGAATTGCTTTGCTAATTACCCATTTCTAGTTAAATTCCGAAATTAAGGGTTAGGGTGTAGAATCTAACATTTTAGTTATAGACCTTGTGAGTTACCCTAAAGAAATCTTCAAGGTTTGAGTAAGGATTGATGAACAAATTACATAGCATTCCTCTTCTCACTCTAGACCACCTTCCTCTCTTTCTAAAATATATGTTTGAACCTTCTAAAATGACCGTTAACATTGTTTAATAAGAATGGGGTCAGGTTTATAAAACCAGAAAAATAAAGCTCCAAAACACAATCTGCGATTGCATATGCGACCGCATAATGCTTCTACGATCCACAAAATGGGCCGTGAAATGGCCCTCCGAAACTGGGAAATTCTGCCCCACTCTGTGGCTATTATGCGGTCCGTAGACCTGATATGCGGTCACATAATACACCACAAACCTTCCTCCAAACTTGCCCCGATAGTGCTTCACTCTACTTCCATTCTGCTGCCCGCAGAGTGATTCTGCGACCACATAGTGGGCTGCAAAAATGTCTTCCTCTGCCAAAAATTTTCCTGCACCTCCCAACGCACTGTTCAACCCAAATGTTCGTACAGTGGTGAGCTTGCGAGTTGCGAAGAATCTCTACATTCGCCAACACATAGCCTACTTCGGCACCATGCAATCCCGGGTTTTAGGTAAAATATTTACGGGCCTTACATGGGGCGCCATCACGGCCTATTATGGGATTTGGGTCGTGACATTTTTGGTGCTGATTTGGGTCCATTTAACTTCTCTTTGTACTTCAATTTGGGTCTCCAAATAGTTTTAAGACTTGTTCAAAATATCTCCTTTGGGCTGGAGCTCTTCTCCCACCATAAGACACCTTTCAATTGTTAATCGAAGCTCATTGATCTTGTCTTGAAACTTCTTTATTCGAGATCTTGTCATGGGCCTTCTTCGAGCTTCTAAAACATCATCCTTATACTTTAATGACATTGAGCTTCCATGGTTGCTATCATTATCCTCTTCTCAAAGAAGATTCGTCCTTGAGTCTTTATATGATAATATTTGTTCCTCTAATGAAGTTGAGCTTCTATGGTTGCTATTATTCTACCCCTCTTAAAGAACATTCATCCCTGAATCTTGATATTGACCTACAACAAGCATGGTAATCACAATAAGTAGGAAAACACTCAAGAACTTGGTAAAAATAATACATAGTAGTGACCATGTAACCATTTAACCCACTTATTTCTTTTATGCAAAAATACTCTTTTTAAATATCCCAGTATAACATAAGGTAATAGGATAATGTAGTCACCAACACAAGCACTAAAAACACAATTCATAAGCTCTTTAAATTGTAGAGGGTCATTAACTAGACCAAAAGCTTATGGATGCCAAGAAAACATACCATATTTTCTCTTTCTAATCAACTTGACCTCGCCATTTGATATACCATGGTTAAGATATGGATTAACAGGTATTTTCTTGAGAAGTGGTTGTGAATGAACCTGGAAAGAATGTGTTTACCCTAGATTACGAGTAACAATTAAATTTATATGTAGTTTTAAGGATACGCGACCTGATTTAATATAGTTAGAGAATAAACAGAAATAGAGACTAAATTAGTGAACAAGAAAAAAAAAAGCAAACCGCCAAGATTGAGTAATCTTCCTATGTTAGAAGCCCTTTGAAATAAAATATGAAGCAGATAATCGAGCAAAGTAGACTATAGCTTTTTTATATTGATTGTACATCGTGTCCTTTTTACAAATGGGGCTGTCTGTTTATATAGGAAAGGTGAAGAATTCTATACAAGGTAAAAATCTCATTTACAAGGTAAGATATTCCTAGAATTAATGGATTCAACGTCTTTATTGATTTGAGCCGCGATTCCCACTGATATGTTTGTATATCACGAGATTTCTGGTCCTTCAGTTACGCAAATCTGATAACTTTACCATATGATGTTTTACCCTGATCGGCCTCGACGATTTCACTTTGAGCGCTTTGGCTTCGAGCTTCGTTCAGACGACATCTGGTCTTGGGCTTCTTATATTTGATATTCCAATCTCGACCTCTCGGTTGGTGGCTCCAATCGACATTGGTCGTCGAATCCCAAAGCCGTATTTCCTATGTAAGCGATCGGGTTCGACCCCATACAGATAGTCCCCTCGTTTTTTGGAGAGTAATGACAAGAAACGATATGAGCCGTCGCTTTCAAGATTAGGTTAAGTGGAGACATACTTATAGTGAAGGACACGGAATTTGAAACGTCAAATCAGATAACACAAAACGTCTTGTTGATGAATGACGGCAGCATGATGACGCACGCGGCCAGTATCAAAAAGGTCTTTTCATGTACCAACTGGCGACAAACTCTGCGATTCCTGCAAACACCAATTAATGCTTTCTCATTTTGGGTTTCGAATCGCCGGTTTTGAAAAGTATAAATAGCCCCCTCATTTTCAATTTTCAAGTTTGTGTCGTTTGAATACCATATTGCCAAGTTCTCTAAACTCTGTTCTTCAAGTAATTTCTCTTTCTGCACTTGCAGCTACTCGCTTTCCATCTCTTTAACTTTAATGGCGAAGACATCTAAGTCTGTTCTTCAGAAGCAACAACCTTCTTCCTCTCAACCTACTGAAGAGGCCGAGCCTGTCGTTGCTGAGGAAACTTGGACAGAGCCTCCTCTAAAAGCTTTCATACCGGTCGGATGCTCAATCGGCTCCGACTTTAAGGTGGAGAAGGCTTCCTCAGTACCGGGCCGGGGCGAACCGGTCGTTAGGTATATTAGTTCAATCACGAGCAAAACCCTTGATAGGGTGAAAGTAGAATGTAACTGGGTTGGTAAAGATATGGTAGTCCCCTCTCCGGACGAGGCGATTACCACCCACGTGGAGGGCTATTTGAGTGTTTACATTTACCCCTTCACGTTGGGACCTTTGGACCCCATTATTGTCGCCTTTTGCAAAAGGTATAATGTTACGTTGGGTCAGATTCACCCTTCCGTTTGGCGAATAATTCATCTTTTCCATTTTTTTGTGAGTAAGGTCGATGGGCATCCTTTCACCATCGATCATTTACTGCGATTATACAGTCCCTGAGTCTTCCGAGGGGGACTAATAAAACTCGCTCTTCGGGCAAGCAAAGCCTCGTTTTCGAGCATTGACGAGGACAAGGACCGGGGCTGGATGAGTCGATTTGTTCGAATAAGGACGTCGGACCTAATCCTTGCAGAAGGTGGTAGCTCAAAGGACCTACTCAGAGCGCGCCTGGCATGAGATATCGAAAGGCCTATGGGAGGCCAAAAATCATGGTGAGACCGATAATGCTTATATTTCATGCTTTATATGATCGGTGCTGCTGCTAATTCATTTCCTCCTTCCTTTGCAGGTCTATCGAAGGACACTGAATTGAGGCCGACGTCCCCCGGTAAAGAGGTTCCCTGCCCTCCCCCTGTCTCGGAGCAGGAGGAAGAGAAAAAGAGAAAAGAAGCCCCTGGTCCCTCTGAGCCCGAGAAAAAAAGAATTAAGAAGAAGAGCATAGCTCGTAAGCCCAGAATTGCCGACTTAGCTATCCGATTGAGTGATGATTCCAAGGAAGATAGGGACCTCGGTATTTCAAGCAACGAGCCATCTCGGGCAGTCCCCGAGCCGAGGACCGATGAAGCTCGTTCTCCTCGGGTAGAGGACCTCGATGCAGGGGCGAGGATCGGGGTTTGCGCCGATGCAGGGGAGGCAGTTCAGGGAACCTTGGGTCCCCCAGAAGCAATGGACTCTCCTTCTTTCTCGGAGGCAACCTTCAATGAAGCCCGGGCTGCAAGGGTGAATTCACTGAGCAAAGACCACGTACCGGCAGGGCCCTTTGAAGACTTTTTTGACGGTATGCCATCGGCTGACACCTTTGGGCTCGAAGTGCCAAGTAAGAGTCCCTCCGTCGAGATGAGCAGGGTATCTTTCGTTCCCAAGTTGGTCGATGGATTTTCTGCTCCGAGTTCTAATCCTGATCGGAAGAGGATAATAAAGTTTGCCATTCCCGAAGACGCTAGGGCTCTTGCCGCGCCTGTGGCGTGGCTTGCTACCTTCAGTGTCTGGTGACCGAGTAAGATTAGGCTGCAATGGATGAGGTGGATGAGGCCTGCTTATTCAATGAGGCTCAACAGGTAGCAAATAAGGTAAAAGTTTTTACAGGCTTTGTTTGGTTTTGTTATTTTACTCTTCAACCTGTACTGACCGTTTTATTTTCTTTCATATTCGTAGTCTTCGGTGCTTCATCATGAGGCTTTCCTTCGGCTAAGGGAAGAAAAGGCACGTCGTCAGCGACTCGAGGGGGAGATGTCGACTCTTCGGGTTGAGCTAGACTTCATGCGTAGGGAGAATGCTAATACACTCGACCAGCTGGGGCAGCAACCTGACCGAATAAATTAATTCCAATCTGCGTTGAGCGAGGTCAAGGCAGAAACTAGCGAATGGAGAGCTAAGGCCGATCTGCTGACTTCGGAAAAGGAGACCCTCCGGGCTTGTGTAGTTTCTTTGGAAGAACAAGTCTTGGAGGCGCAACAGAAACTCAGGACTTTGACTAAGAGAACCTATACACTTCAGACCCAAGTCGAGACGCTCACCTCGGATCGTGATGTTCTGGTCAACAAGCTGCAATCGGCAAAATCCAAGATTGCCACGTTTAAAGCTGATGTCGATGATCTGATAGCTCAATACAGGGCCGATGCCGAGGCTGCCCAAGAGCAATCAAAGATTCTGGTTAAGTATGCCAAGTGCCAAACCCGCCTTTCCGTTCTCGAGGAGCTACAAGCTCGAGGCTTCGATCTATCCACCGAGGTTGATGATGCATCAAAGATTGAAGCCGAGGCTAGAAAGCGGGCCTTCCCTGAAGAAGAAGAAGAAGATTCTGAGAATTTTGATTGATGCCGTCTGTTGTATAATATGTCTTTCTAGGATTCTCACTTTTTGTAACACACTTTGTTTCGTATATATAAAAGATTTTCTTTTATCTCCCTTTTTTGTTTGATCTATTCTGATAATCCAATTTGCGGACTTTTCTGCCCTTCAGGCTTAGTTAAGACTTAGCTTATTTCTCCGTAGATTTTCCCCTTTCATGGCCGATTAGATAAGGCCTAAGCCTCGAAAGGGGGTCGAGGTTTGCCTACATAGGTCTTATTCCTTTTCGAATTTTATTAATTCGACGTGGCCTTGGCCCGGTAAGAAATCGGAGTTCTGTCTTAACAGATTTCAATTTCCCTCGAGTCCAACTCGATTCGGCCTTAGCCTTTTACAAATTCGGATTTGCCTTAATAGGTCTTACTTTCCTTCGAGTTTCATTAACTCGATAAGGCCTTGGCTTTTTAAGGAATTGGGGTTTGCCTTAACCGGTCTTTCCCCTCTTCGAGTTTTACTTGGTTCGGCCTTAGCCTTTTATGAGTTGGGATTTGCCTTAACAGGTCTTACTTCCCTTCGATATTCGTATGAAGTTCTGAACAATGCTAATTTCTGATCATGTAATAAAACTTGAAGGGGCCCTTGGGCTCGGAGACAGGATATTGGTGCCGAAAAGCTTTCATTAGCAGTTAGGTGCTTGTACAATTTTCTTAGGGGGTAGATCAGTCTATTCGGGCACGGTACTTTTGACCGTTTGACCCTTACATTGATTCCTAACGATCTACGGGAGGTTCTCCTGAATTGAAATGACCAAACAATGAATCAAAATAGATAAGCGATCTTCTGATAATCATAGTCGATCAGAGTTGTGCACCAAATATTATTATCTTCGATGAGAGACGGATCAAGGTTAGCACGATTACTGGTTGCCTCATTAAAAACCCTGCTGTAAAACCCAATTTGGTACAAAATCGGTCGAAGGGAAAAAGAGTGCAACGCGTGCTTTCAGTCCTAATGTCATGCGCTTCCTGGTTCGAGATTGCCTCGTTCAATACCTGCAGATGTTAGCAAAACAAACAAACGAAAAAGTGTAATTTCATACCTTAACAATAGTATCGCTTTAGGTGACATATATTCCAATTGTTTGGCAGCTGTTTGCCCTCCATGGTTCCGAGCTTATAAGATCCCTTTTCGGTGACCTTCAAGATGGTATAGGGCCCTTCCCAGTTCGGTCATAACTTTCTGTCATTCGGATTTCGAGTGTTGAGTGTAACTCTTCTGAGCACCAGGTCTCCGATGTTGAAGTGTCGAAGATGGGATCTCCGGTTATAATACCTTTCTATCTTTTGTTTTTGGGCCGCCATTCGAACAAGGGCTGCTTCCCTTCTTTCGTCCAATAATTCCAGATTGATGTTCATAGCTTCTCTATTTGATTCTTCGGTTGCGCATCGGAACCTGACACTCGGTTCGCCTACCTCGACTGGTATTAAAGCCTCAGCTCCGTATACTAGAGAGAAAGGAGTGGCCCCGGTGCTGGTTTTCTCGGTCGTGCGGTAAGCCCATAGAACCTCGGGCAGTATTTCTTTCCATTTTCCCTTTGCGTCGATTAACCTTTTCTTCAAGTTTCGTATTATGGTTTTGTTGGTTAACTCAGCTTGTCCGTTGCTACTGGGGTGATAGGGCATCGATAAGATCCTCTTAATCCTGTTGTCTTCGAAGAACTTTGTCACTTTACTGCCGATGAGCTGCTTGCCGTTATCGCACACGATCTCCGATCGCATCCCAAATCAACATATGATATGGTTCCAGATAAAGTCGATCACCTCCTTTTCTCTAACTCTTTCATAAGCCTGCACTTCAACCCATTTGGAAAAGTAGTCAGTCATAAAAAGAATAAATTGAGCTTTACCTGGCGAATAAGGGAGAGGGCCAACGATGTCCATCCCCCATTTCATGAATGGCCATGGCGACAAGACCGAATGCAGTGTCTCTCTGGGTTGGTGGTTCATCGGTGCATGCCTTTGGCACTCGTTGCACTTGTGAACGAATTCCTTCACATCTTTCTCCATATCGATCCAATAATAGCCGGCTCGAATTATTTTTCGAACCAAGGATTCGAAACCGGAGTGATTCCCACATGAGCCTTCGTGCATTTCTCTTAAAATATACTCGGTGTCTCCTGGTCCAAGGCATATTGCGAGGGGGCCTCCGAACGTCCTTCAGAATAGGGTCCCATCATCGGATAAATAGAACCGGGCTGCTTTTGTGCGTAATGCTCTCGATTCTTTGGGATTCGAAGGGAGTTTACTTGAGCTGAGATATTCTATATACTTGTTCCTCCAATCCAAGTCAAGCTTGTCGAATTGATTTCGGCATGGCCTTCCTCCACCACCAACCTTAAGAGTTGTACAACTTTTTCGAACTCAATTTCCTCGTCTTCGACCCACGATCCTAGGTTGGTGAGGGCGTCGGCCTCACTGTTTTGTTCTCGAGGTATGTGCTGCAAAGTCCATTCTTTAAACCTGTGCAACGTGACTTGAAGCTTGTCCAAATACCTCTGCATTCGCCCTTCTCTGACTTCGAAAGTCCTGTTTATTTGGTTGACCACGAGGAGGGAATCGCATTTGGCTTCGATTATCTCTACTCCTAGGCTTTTGGCTAGCTCTAAACCTGCAATCATAGCTTCATACTCCACTTCGTTGTTAGTCAATTTTACAGTCTTAATAGACTGTCGAATAGTGTTTCCGGTTAGAGGTTTTAATACGATACCAAGCCCCGATCCTTTCGAATTCGAGGCACCGTCTGTGAACAGGGTCCACACTCCCGAAGGAGTACCCGATTTGGTCATTAATTCCTTTTCGACCTCGGGAACTAGTGACGGCACAAAATCGGCGACAAAATATGCCAATACTTGAGATTTGATCGAGGTTCGGGGCCGATATTCGATGTCATACCCGCTTATTTCGATAGCCCACTTGGCCAATCGGCCGGATAGCTCGGGCTTATGCATTATATTTCTCAGGGGATAAGTTGTTACTACACATATAAGATGGCACTGGAAGTAGGGTTTTAGCTTCCTGGAGGCACTCAATAAAGTGAGTGCTAATTTTTCTAGATGCGGGTATCTAGTTTCGACTTCTCCTAAGGTTCTACTGACGTAATAAATAGGAAATTGCGTACCTTGTTCTTCTCGGACCAGGACCCCACTCACCGCTACTTCCGAAACGGCAAGGTAGAGGTATAATTGTTCACCCGTTTTTGGCGTAGGCAGCAAAGGTGGGCTAGAGAGATACCTTTTGAGCTCTTCCAACACGCGCTGGCATTCCGGACTCCACGATAAATCGTTCTTCTTTTTTAGCAAGTTGAAAAACCGGTGACTTCTATCGGAAGACCTTGAAATGAACCGGCCTAAAGCAGCTATCCGACCTGTCAGCTTTTGTACAACCTTTACACTGTCTATGATTGTAATGTCTACGATGTCTTTGATCTTCTCGGGATTAATTTCTATTCCCCGATTCGAAACCATGAAACCGAGGAATTTTCCCGAGCCCACTCCAAATGCGCACTTCTCCGGGTTCAACTTCATGTTGTACTGTTTCAGTACATTGAACGTTTCCTGCAAATGACTCACATGGTCCTCTGCTCGCAGGGACTTAACTAACATATCATCAATGTAAACTTCCATTGTTTTTCGAACATTTTTTTTACTAGGCGTTGTGTAGCCCCCGCATTTTTTAACCCGAGTGGCATCACGTTATAGCAGTATGTACCATACTTAGTGATGAAGTATGTCTTTTCTTGATCATCCTTGTCCATTCATATCTGGTTATAGCCGGAGTAGGCGTCGAGAAAGCTAAGGGTCTCGTGGCCAGCGGTAGCATCGATCATGCGATCGATGTTAGGTAAGGGAAAAAGAATCTTTAGGACATGACTTGTTTAAATCTTTGTAATATTATGCACATTCTTAACTTATTTCTCTTTTTTGGAACTACAACTACATTTGCTAACCATTCCGGGTATTTAACTTCCCGAATGGATCCTACATTTAAAAGCTTGGTTACTTCATCATTGATGAATATTTGCTTGACTTCGGATTGAGGCCTTCTCTTTTGCTTGACCGGCCGAAATTTAGGATCGATGCTCAATTTGTGAGTCGTGATCTCCGGATGTATCCCTGTTATGTCAAGATGGGACCAAGCGAAAGAGTCTTCGTTAGCTGAAAGAAAATGAATAAGTTTAGTTCTGAGCTTGGAACTTAAGCCCGAGCCCAGGTATACCTTCCGATTCGGTGCATCCTCTCGGAGTGAAATTTGCTTGAGTTCCTCGACCGTCGACTTAATTGCATCGGATTCGTCGGGGCCGACGAATGACCGGGGAATCCCGTATTCGTTGTCTTCGATAAGTTCCTGTTCACCTTCGTTTGTTGAAGGCGATACCTATGATTGCTATTTGGTTCTTTGAGAAGGGGCTATCGTTTCCGGCATTGCTTCTTCTACTACGAACATTTCTTTCGCCGCATGTTGTTCTCCATAAACAGTCATGATCCCATCAGCCGATGGGAATTTCAACATTTGGTGCAGTGTCGAGGGTACCGCTCTTATATCATGAATCCATGGTCTCCCGAGCAAGGCGTTGTATCTCATATCCCCTTCGATTACGTAGAATCTCGTTTCATGAACGGTACCGGTAGTGTTTACTGGTAAAGTTATTTCTCCTTTGGTTGTCTCGCAAGTCATGTTGAAACCATTAAGGATCCGAACTTCAGGGATAATTCGATCAGTCAACCTGAGCTGTTCGATAACCCATGACCGAATTATGTTAGCTGAACTACCAGGATCGACCAACACATGCTTTACCATGGTTTTTTGTATAAGCACCGATATTACTAAGGCGTCGTTATGGGGTTGTATGATTCCTTCCGCATCCTCCTCACTGAAGTGCAAAGCTCCCTCCATTGCGTAATCCCGAGTGCACTTTTCTCGGGTGATAGATATTTTTGTGCGTTTCAATAGCAGTCCTTGGGGTGTATCTACCCCACCGATTATCATATTGATCGTGTGCGGAGGCTCCTCCTGGTTTACTGGTCTATTCCTGTTCCCGATGGTTTTTGGCTCGGTCGCTCAAAAACTCTCGAAGGTGCCCATTTTCGAGCAACTGTGCCACCTCTTCCCTCAACTATTGACAGTCTTCTGTCTTGTGCCCATGTGTACCATGGTACTTACATATCAAGCTGAGGTCTCTCTTAACTGGATCCGATTGCAGCGGTCGAGGCCACTTGGTATCCTTAATGCGATCGATGGCCGATACGAGAGTCACTGAGTCGACGTTGAAGTTATATTCGGACAGTTGTGGTGCTTCTCGGTGACCAGCGGCTCTCTCGAAGTTATTTTTTGCCAATGGTCCTCGGTTCCTCCGATTAAGATCATTCGTCCTTTCTTGTCTCGGGGAACCCTGCCTTACTGGAATGGCCTTTCGGTCTCTAGGATATGGTCGATGCCTGTCTCTGTTCGATCTTAGCTCTCGATAAATATCTCTTTGAACCCTATCATAAGTTCTGATGGGGTAAGTGGATCCCGAGGGGGCCCCAAGTTGATCGTCCTTGACCCTAATCTTCGATTGGTATCGGTTGTGTATATCTGCCCAAGTGGCAGCCGGATATTCAATCAAGCTTTGCTTAAGCTGTTGTGAAGCCGTTGAACTTCGAGCG
The DNA here is from genome assembly GCA_002018475.1 of Nicotiana obtusifolia. Lineage (NCBI taxonomy): Eukaryota > Viridiplantae > Streptophyta > Magnoliopsida > Solanales > Solanaceae > Nicotiana > Nicotiana obtusifolia. The sequence goes on along the minus strand of MCJB01048455.1, from coordinate 40,488 downwards.
TTGAGCCCTTGGATGAAGCCTGTACGGCCCAATCATCAGTGACCGGTAGTAGGTTCATCCGTTCCATCTGAAAGCGAGATACAAATTCCCTGAGCATCTCGTTATCTCTTTGCCTAACTTTAAATAAGTCCGATTTCCGTGTCTCGACTTTGATGGCACCCGCATGAGCTTTTACGAAGGTGTCCGCAAGCATGGCAGAAGAATCGATGGAATTTGGGGGCAAGTTGTGGTACCAAGTCATTGCCCCCTTTGACAAGGTCTCTTTGAATTTCTTTAAGAGGACGGACTCAATCTCATCGTCTTCGAGATCATTTCCCTTTATGGCGCATGTGTATGCTGTTACATGCTCATTTGGGTCAGATGTCCCATTGTATTTCGGAATCTCCGGCATGCGAAACTTCTTCGGTATGGGTTTTGGGGCGGCGCTTGATGGAAAGGGTTTCTGTACGAATTTCTTTGAGTCCAAACCTTTTAACACCGGAGGTGCTCCTGGTATTTGGTCCACCCTCAAATTATATGTTTCTACCTTTTTATCATTGGCCTCGATCTTCTTCTCGCTTGACTCGATCTGTCTGGTCAACTCTTCGAGCATTTTCATGATCCCGGGGTTTGCCCCCGATCTGCCTTCGCTTGGTTCCACTGTGATAGGTTCATTTTCGGGGATAGTTTCCCGAGGAGGGCCGGTCCCTATCTCGTTCGAAACTTGGCTCCGATTTTGTAGCTGAGCAATGGCCGCTTGCTGGGCTTGCAACATGTTGAATATCATCCTGAGGCTAATCCCGTCCTCCTCGTCGTGCTGTTTTGCCGAGCGGTATTCTCTTCGGACACTATTCGATGGGCCAGAGGTCCGATCCGCATTGACCGCTATTTGGGAGTTAGCGTCGATTGGGACTTCATTTCCGGGTGCCAAGTTGTCGTTTTTGCCTTGGTGGTTAAATTCGCCTTCGACGAATTGAGGCACAGATTGAGAATATGATATGATTGTACTGTAACCTAAAAGAAAAAGGTGTTCTGCAAAGAACAAGTGTAAAATAGTCTGTGTAACTGAAAGTTGTATTAAACGATCACTATTATCCTTAGCCCCACGATGGGCGCAAAATTGTTTACCCTAGATTACGAGTAATAATTAAATTTATATGTGGTTTTAAGGATACGCGACCTGATTTAATACAGTTAAAGAATAAACATAAATAGAGACTAAATTAGTGAACAAGAACAAAAAGAAAAGCAAACCGCCAAGATTGAGTAATCTTCTTATGTTAGAAGCCCTTTGAAATAAAATATGAAGCAGATAGTCGAGCAAAGTAGACTATAGCTTTTTTATATTGATTGTATATCGTGTCCCTTTTACAAATGGCGCTGTCTGTTTATAAAGGAAAGGTGAAGAATTCTATACAAGGTAAAAATCTCATTTACAAGTTAATATATTCCTAGAATTAATGGATCAACGTCTTTATTGATCTGAGCCGCGATTCCCGCAGAGATGTTTGTATATCACGAGATTTCCGGTCCTTCAGTTACGAAAATCTGATAACTTTACCATAGGATGTTTTACCCTGATCGGCCTCGACGATTTCACTTCGAGCGCTTTGGCTTCGAGCTTCATTCAGACGACATCCAGTCTCGGGCTTCTTATAATTGATATTCCGGTCTCGACCTCTCGGTTGGTGGCTTCAATCGACGTTGGTCGTCGAATCCCAAAATCGGTATTTCCTATGTAAGCGATCGGGTTCGACCCCATACAAAAAGATCTACCAAACAAGATAAAGATATTGTGAAGTTAGACACATGTGATTACTTATCCTGTTCCACACTTGAGCTATTATATTCTGCACCTAGCTCAGCTAGTTCGATATCTATAGCACCAAAAGCTTCATGTGTCTCAATATATTCATTGGAAATTTCATCACCTTTTCTTCCTTCATTGGAATCCCAAAGTAGACAAAAATGTACTCCAAACTCTTCATCCCACAATGGGTTATCATACACTTTAAAACCTTGACCAATGAGTTTGTCTTCTTCAAGTGAGGTGTTCACACTCTTTACACAAGGTTCATCCTCCATTTTTTGCATGGAAGGAGATGTAAGACTAACACAAGAAAATTTAGTGGATTGACACATGAACATGATCCATCCTCTCTCAAGTTTTCTTGGATTTGTTCACTTAACTTATATCGTCCCTCACTTTTATCACGTTATGGCAGACGTTTCATGTGAGAAGAACAATAAAAATGGTTAGGTTCACTCTCAATTTGAGTTATACCTTCACTAACTATGGCCTCATCAAATTGTGGTACAAGTTCAGTTTTATTTGCATTTATAAATATACCATCAACAAGGTCATACCACATGAGATCATCAAGCTCAAACTTATTTTTAACTTGTAATTGTTTCCAAGGTCATACCACATGAGATCATCAAGCGCAAACTTATCTTCAACTTGTAATTGTTTCAATGAATCATTGGTGTTTCCACTTTCTGAATTTTCTTTGAAACTGAATTTCCTTGCGTCAAGCAATTGTTGTTCCAACTCTTGATTGATTTCTAATTCAATAACCTGCACATTTGGGACACAAACACTAGAAAAAGAATTAGTTAATTGGTTAGAGCTTGAACAAGAATGATTCACGCTTATGCACTCTATTTTTTTTATCTCTTGAAGAATGGTTTAATGAGTTAACTCTCCACTCTCTTCACTCATCACTTCCTCTCCTTTTTCCTCACTAGAGTTGTCAAGTTGCTCACCCTTACTTCTCTCTTTCTTTTGTCTCTCTTCCTCACTTTTGTTTGGGTTGAAAAAGGATCCAACTGATGAAGAAACACTCCCCTGCTTTCCTTGGACGATTATGCTATTTGAAGTATCATAAACACCCATATACCTTTCAAGAATTCCTCTACTATCTTTTGGAGGACTTCTAACATCAACTCTGATTTTTAGTTTTCTGCAAGCACTTGATGTGTCCCTTTGGTTCTCTTTTTTTATATGCCTTGCACTTTAACTCCCTCTCATTAGATGAAGGATAGTTTGAAGATGTTCTTATTAAATTTTGTTGTTTCTTGTTTCTCTCACCCCACACATATTTGCTTTCTTCAGCGCTTCAAAGAGTTTTCGTAACCCCTTGTAAAAGGTATCTCATCTCTTTCATTTAATCTTTTATCTTCTTCCTTTCCTTTGGTATTCATGGATGTAGCGATAACCTCCCAATGACATACAAATTACTTAATTACAAACAAAAAATTGATAGAAGCAAAAAGAACTCACAAAAGAATGTAGTGTATAAACACTATGAAGAAGACCTAGAACATATTCTAGTAAGCTTTTGAATCCAAAGGTGCTGCAATGACCTTTGCACTTCTCCAAGTGACTTTTGAGTTTCTTGATGATATTTTGGGATTTTGATGAACAAGACCTGAATACAATTTCAAATCTCAATGAGATTCTTTATTTTCATAATAAATAACAACTAGACTAAATATGCTAGCAACTTGAAGTCACGAATAACAAAATTGTTTACAAACATATCAAGAACAACTCATTGAGCAAATTTACGGATTTTCTTATTACTGCTAACGCTACAGTAACTATTTATTTTCCATTTATTCAATTTTTTTTAATTTTCTAGAGTTCAAACAAATAGATCGGGTGGTATAAGAATATCCAACCATCCAAAGCTCTGATACCACTTGATAACAACATGGATAACGGAAGACTTTAAATTAGAAGATGGAAAGAAGGAAGGGACAATTCTTGAAAGTAAAGTACACAAGCTTAAGATTTGAAAATAGGACCTTGTTTAAGAGTGAAATAAGTAGAGAATGATTATGGAAGAAGAATACATGAGGGACGAAAATCAAATGAGGAATCTTACCATTAAAGAATCCAAGTTACGGTTCAAAGTAGAACAAAGAGAGCAAACTCTAAAGAGAACCTCAAAGATCTCCACAAGCCGCAAGGTTAATAATATTAATATTCATCAAACTTAGTTACAACAAAGAAGAAAATACACCTTTATATAGGAGTAAATGGTGTCTACCACCATAAAGAAAAAAATCCTAAAAGAATATTCTAGGCTTTAAAGGTGGTAAAGCTAAATTAAATATGTTGAAGTTTCTTAGGTGCATAGAAGATTATCCACACTTTGTTCAATTTAGTCAATATTGAAGACTATCCATACTTTGTTTAATTTAGTCAACATTGAACTAAGAGAGCATTAAACTCTAGAAACTAGGTTAAATTAAGACTAGTTTGGGCGGCTGAAGTTGCTCCTTGTTGGGGCTGATTTGGCCTTATTTCACTTCCCTTTGGACCGCAAAATAGTTGTAAGACTTGCCCAAACTATCTTCTTTGGACTAGAGCTCTTCTCCCACCATAAGGCACCTTTCAATTGCTAATTGCTTGTCTTGAAACTTCTTCATTTGAGATCTTGTCATGGGCCTTCTTGGAGCTTCTAAAACTTCATCCTTGTCCTTTAATGACGTTGAGCTTCCATGATTTCTATCATTTGTACTTTCTAAAATTTTGGACCAATAGTGTGGCACCACACTTTAAAGTGCGAACCACATTTTTCAAAGTGCTGACAGCTGATTCCAAAGTGCTGAACACATTTCCTAGAAGTGCTGAACCACACATTTCTAAAGTGCGGAACCCAATTATAGAAAGTGCTGACTACACTTTAAAGTGTGACACCACATTTTACCGCTGCTGTCATAAATTTCAGCATTCTCTAAATAAGCTCCAAACGAGCCAAAACTCACTCGAGCCACTCGAAACTCCATCAGATTATTCCTACTAGTCCAAATACCCCATATGGACTTGTCAAAGGCTTAAAACACCCATGAGACATCACAACAATGAATCGAGGCTCAAACTGAATAGAATTTCTCTTAAGTTCTTTATCTTCATACTTTCAAAAGAGAGTTTGAATCACACTTAGACACTTCGGATTACTTCCAAACTTTGCACACAAGTTCAATTCAACTAGACCTATCCAAAGTCTCAGAGTCCAATAACATTAAAGTCAACTATTGATCAAACTTATGAACTCTTAAGTTCTTCAAGTTGCCAACTTTTCACAAATGGTGTTGAATTCTTCTATGAACCTCCAACACAAAATTCAAACGTAAGTACAAGTCTAAAATCATCAGACGAACCTATCGGAACTATCAAAACTCATTTCCTAGCCGCTTTACCCAAAAGTCAAGCCTTGATCATGTCTTCCAACTTAAAGCTTCTATTTAGGGATTAAGTGTCCAAATCATGTTCAAAACCTCTTGGGACTAAAATCACTCAGGACCTACGGGAAGTCTCGAATTACGGAACGAGATGCTAGAACTCAAAAAGACCAGTTGAGTCATTACACTTCCATATTGAAAAGCTTTTTGAGTGAAAATATTTATATATTATATACTAATTATACCAAAAAGTAACCAGAGATGAATTAAAAAATATGCATATGGAACCGTCACTTTGTATATTGCTCGTGTAATAACCTATGTCTATAAATATTTAGCAAGCATTTTTGGGTTGAGAAATAAAAATTGTGTCCTTTTTGTCTTTTTTTTTTTTGATTTTTCAATTGATAGTAATAATATTTACTACATTACTTTTATTTGTATATGTCATTGCATTTTGAAGATATTGATATATCGCAAAGTAAGTTCGGATTAAAAAATAATTATAACGATATTTTTTTGATTGATTCTACTACAACACACACAATATTCAAAGATAAAAAATATTTTTCTCATTTACTTATGGGTAAGTCAAACGTTAATACAATTTCTGGTAGTACTAATTTGATTAAAGGCTCCGAAAAAGCTACTATTAATTTACGTAAGAGAACGAAACTCATTATAAATAATGATATGTTCTCTTCTAAGTACCGTGGGAATTTATTAAGTTTTAATCATTTCTCACAAATGGATATTATATTGAAACAATAGATGAAATGAATCTTGACTATCTTGGTATCATCAAAATATCTCTAGAAAGCAATATATTATAGAAAAGTTCCATTCTTTGTTTTTTGGCTTATATTGGACAAACATTAGCGCAAGTGAGGCACATTCTATCAGAAACCAGAAGTTTACTGATTCCAATGCTTTCGTACTTTGGCATGATTGATTGGAACATCCTGGATCTATGATGATGAGACGAATTATAAAAAATTCAAATTGCATCCATTAAAGAACTTGGAGATTTTTTCAAATAATAAATATTTTGTACTACTTATTATCAAGGCAAGCTAATTGTCACGACCCAAAACCACCAACCGATCGTGATTGTGTCTAAATCACTTGCTAGGTAAGCCAAGCATAACAAGAACGATTCAAGATAACGAATTACAAAATAATACAAGTCTAAAGGTCAAATATCATAAATAAAATTGCGCTGATACAAAGAATCATCCAGAATTGGAAATACAGAGTCATGAGCTCTACAACGGAATACAAGTCTGATAATGTAAACATATTGTATAGAAAATAATAACAGTAATAAAATGGAAAGAGACGCCAAGACTTCAAACAGGATGCAACTCTACCTCGTCTCTCTGCAACTCAACAAAAGTGCAGCACAACTCTCAGCTAGGTCCAACACCTGAATCTGCACAATTAAGTACAGAGGTAGTACGAGTATAACTGACCCCATGTACTCCATAAGTATCATGATTAACCTTGGAGAGGAAGTCAGAAGAATCATCAATTTATACTCACGTGATAAAAATCTGTACACGTCATGACTATATCCAAATACACAGTAAAAATAATAGATTCTATGCCTAGCTGCAGGTAAAGCTCATGGTAAACATAGAGAAGATATGCACGAACATTAAATAGGACAACAGTTCAGCATATAGTGGAGATATGCGTGAAAAAAAGTCAAATCACATAGAGAGAGACATATAGATGAGATATGTACCGTGTATCATTTCACTAACAGGAACAACATATAGAGGAGATATGCATATAGAGACATGTGTACAAGTATCAAACCAACATATAGAGAAATATGTAGTAAAATCATGTATTCACCCAAGAAGTTTGTATATAGAGAATGTATAGAAAGACTCAACTTTGATCACGTCTTCAAGACCGCATGTATGTTATCAAAGAGAAACATGAGAGGACGATCCTAGGGGGATAGATCACTATCCATACGCTACAATGGCAACTCACGTGCCATAACAACCGCACATACAACCCATGAGCCACAGTCATCTCTTCTCGCACTGACAACTCATATGTTGTCAAATCAGTCTAGAACACAGAAAACATATACAATAATACATGCATACAATCAATGAACATCAAATCAAGTTCTCTTGGACTGATAAAATGACATGCTAAAGTGTATGCATGTGCAAAACGTGCATTTACGGCTCAGATTAGGCAGATACGCCGTAAAATAGCAATTATCATATTTGAACAGGAGATTTACCTACACCTAATCTCTAACATGATTCACAAAGTCACTTAATCGTTCAACATGTAAAGTATGATAGTAAGAATCACAAATATTCAATACAAGGCATAATATAGCCTATGAGGTACCCCGAGTTTAAATAAGACCCGGTGCACGCACATGAGCTCAACCCCTCGCATGTAGATAACTCAGGAAACTAGTGCCTCACCAAGTTTAGTCAAGATACTTACTTCAAACAAACCAAATCATTACTGTAAAAATGCCTTCCCATGCGAATCAACATTCAGATGACTTGAATCTAGCCAGAAACTACTTAATTGTATCAAATAGAGCCATAGGAAACAACCCCAAACAATAAAGCTTCAATCTTTATACAAATAAGCAAAGTCAACCAAGAAGTCAACTGGAGTTACATCCCGAAACACGACAAAAGTCATAAATCTCGATTACCCATTCCAACACGAGTCAAAATATACAAGTTTCATCCAAACCGACTATAAACTGGGGTTGAAAAACGAAATAATCACTCTCCAATAACTAGTACATAAAACCCCAATTTTCCCTTAGATTTCATCAACCAAAAACCAAAATCAAGAGTAAAATCATGAATAATAATCAAACCCGAATTAAAAGCACTTACCTAATCCAAGAGAGTGAAAATCTCCTCAAAAATCACCACAATCCGAGCTCCTAATCTCGAAATATGATAAAATAAGCCAAACCCTCAATTACAATACTCTGCCCATCGATTTTCACTTCGGGGAGCACTCTATCGCATCTGCGAGCCCATGCTCGCATCTGTGAAAGTAACTTGCTCCCCCAACCATCCACTTCGGTGAAGCAACTCTCTCTTCTGCGAAGCCATTTCTATGGACATACCAGCGCACCTGCACGTGCATACCTGCACCCAAAGCTCTGCCCTTAGACATTGGTGCCTCCACCTTCCTTCGCATATGCGGCCCCTTTCCACCACTGCGGACTCGCACCTGTGCACCTTAACTCGCAGGTGCTAAACACCAGTAACAAAACAGCCAAATAAGATCAAAACAATCCAAAACCCATCCAAAATACACCGAGGCCCCTGGACCCATGTCACGACCGAAAATCCACCTAGTCGTGATGGCACCTAACCGAACCCGCTAGGTAAGCTAAACAACGGCCAACACAAGTCGAATGAGAATAATAAGCATCAATAAGTGAATATAACTAAATTTCTATACAACAACCACAATTGATTTACAAAGCTAGTTTGAAAATAAATATAACATTTGTTTGGAATATGCATAAACAGATTACAAATTTTATGCTGCCAAGGACAAGTGGTAGCCATATCCGGAAAGTAGGTACATATTCAATGCCAGCTTCCGCCATCCACAACAACTCAATTCCAAGATCTGCACGCAAGGTGCAAAAGTATAGTATGAATGTAACCGACCCCATGTACTCAACACATATCATAGCTAACCTCGGCGAGGTGATAGTGGCAAGAATTATAAATGATACTTGCTAATAACCTGTTCAATTCATATATCTCACAAGTACACAACAAAAATGTTATCAACTTATAAATCATGGATAAAGCCTCCTCGGTGCCCATAGATAATGTAACACGCTCTTTTTCAGTTAACAATCTAGCATATAGCAAAGATATGCGTCCAATATCATTAAATCATCATACAGGCATATAGAGAAGATATGCATGATTAAACAAGTCAAGTCACACGGATTCACATATCGGGAAGATATGTACCGTATCTCATCTCATTAGAGTGGCATATTAGCAAAGTTGCACAAAGACATGTATACAACCTGGAGCTCGCAAGTAGAGAGGAGATGCAACAAAAATCATGTCTACATCCAAGGAAATTGCAAGTAGAGAAGAAATGCAATAACCAAATATCAATCCATCGTGGCGTGCAAGCCGATCCAAATAGAAATCACAATGCAGCTATAAGGCCCACATCAAAATTTCAATAACCGAACCAGACCACTAATCAGCTTTTCCAAAGTCCACATCAACCAAAACCTCCAGGTTCTCACAATCTGTGTGTACACCATCAAAAAAGCACATGAAAGGGTGACCTTAGGGGGATGGATCCATATCCACATGCTGCACGAACAATTCACATGTTGCATGTACAACTCACGTGCCAATAAAATCAACATCTCGGATCCGCACGTACAACTGACGTGATGCACGAACAATTCACGTGCCAATACCACAACCCGCCTGGCGTGGTCCCACGTTCAATATCGCAATCTGCCCGGCGTGGTCATAGGCTCAATATCACAATCAGGCATGGTCACATGGTTAATATCACAAATCGCATGACGTGCTCACATGCTACCAGTCCAATCCATATCAAACATAAAAATGATGTACAAGAATACATGTACATGATTAGTGAACATCAATTTCATACTCCTGTACTGGTATAAGCGACATATTAAGGCGTATGCATGTGCAAAGTGTGCTATCATAGCTCAAATCAGGCAAATACAACACGAAAGTAGCAATTATTAGGTTCAATCAGGAGATTAGCCTCTATGTAACCTCAAACATAACTAAAATAGCTCACAACAAGGGTACAAATATAAGAAACACCACAACATTAAGCTTTGCAACAAATTCAAGGCATATCATAGCCTAAACACTATCCCGAGCATGAAAAATCCCTCGGTGCATGAACATGGGCTCAACCCTACACATGTGCGCCATCTATAGCACATAGCTATCACAAATAACTCAGGAAACTAGTGCCTCAACCAAGTTTAGATAAGACACTTACCTTAAGCGAGCCAAAACAACACTCTAGAAGCGCCATCCACACAAATCGACCTCTGAATGACTTGAAACTAGCCAAAAGCAACCCAAAAATATCAAATAATGCCATAGGAAACAAACCCAAATGATAAAGGTCGAATCTCTAACCAGATACTCAAAGTCAACCAAAAAGTCAACCCGAACCCATACCTCGTAAACGTAAAAACTCACAAATTCTAACAACTCATTCGAATACGACTCCAACCATACTAGTTTTCCAAAACCAACACCGAATCGATGTTCAAAATCCAATTATTCACTTTAGAAAATTTTTTGACAGAAAACTCTAATTTCTCATTTAGATTCATCTTTCAAATGCCAAAGTAAAGGGCGGAATCATGTAAATAACCAAATCCGAATAAAAAAAATACTTACCCTAATCCAAATCGTGAAAATCCCCTCCAAAATCGCCCAAATCAAAACTCCCAAACTCTTAATGTGATAAAATAACTCAACCCTTGGGGCGTAATATGTTCTGTCCGACACTTTTGCATATGTGAACCCAGTCCCTCTTTTAAGGTACCGCATCTGCGGGAATCGCTTATGCCTTGATTAACCGCACCTGCGGACACAACCTTGCATCTATAGAATCACAGATGTGGAAATACCTTCGCATCTGCGCACACACCACAGCCTCCGCTAACATCTCATTTGCGGACCTCCAAATTCAAAACTTATGCCGAACACGTCTAAATAACTCGGAATCACCTCAAATATTTCACACAAGGTACAAATGACATAAAGAAAGTATTCCAACTCCCAGAACAACAACCCGAACCTGGTAACATCAAACTCAACTCCAATCAGACCTATGAACTTTCCAAACCTTAATTGCTAAATTTCGCCAAATAAAGCTAAAATCTTATAGAAACATCCAAATGCAAATCCAAGAATGAATCCAAGTCCAAAATCACCATCCATACCTAATGGAACAATAAAAAGAATGATCCGAGGTCAAATTTACTAAAGTCAAGCTTGGTCAACTCTTTCAATTTACAGCTTCTAATATGAGAATCATTCTTCAAAATCAATCTCGAACCACTCAAAAACAATAACCGACCATACATGCAAGTCATAATACCTCATATGAAGATGCTCAAGACCTCAAAACACCGAAAGGAATGCAATTGCTCAAAACGACCGGTAGGGTTGTTACTTTCTCCCCCACTTAAATATAAGTTCGTCCTTGCATGTGCCAAGAGTCGTTCCAAATCTCTCAAATCATTGTATAAACTCTCCATGAACATCCCCGTGGGTGATCCCAGGTCACTAATCCATATAAGCCTGAAAACCACCTAACTGAATATCCATACTTCAACCTTAGTTCATACACCTTAGAACCCCTCAATAATAGTTGTGCTAAGTAATCAAATCCGACCAAATGTAGAATACACATCCCCATTAGGCCTACCAGTGGCCTCCAAATCAATTCTGATCCTCCCGATAGGTAAATAACCTTTGAAAAGTCCACAATAACCTATCCATAACACGTACAATCAGCCGTCATTATCTTAACATGCCTTAGTCATCGATAACCAAGGACAATATGCCTCTAAGAACTCTTTCACGCCCCAAACCTAGGGAGGCGTGGTCAACACACAGTGTCATACTCGGCCAGAGCGTACCACTCTATAACTATAAACTCTAGAGGGGTAGCCCTCAACTTAGGCTTACGAGGACTACTTGCAATATGACAATACCAATCAAGGCAGACAAGACCACCATGAATGTCTACAACTAGCAATACCAAACTGACATGTACATAAGGCTGGGAAGGCCACAATACTGATATACAAATATACAAGACTCGTCTACAAGCCTCTAGATATAACTAAACTGTATCATAGTTGGGACGGGGCCTCGACCTACCCATCAAACCTATATATATATATATATATATATATATATATATATATATATAGTCTAGCCTGGTAACTCCGAGAAAGTGGAGCTTACTAACCAAGCTTGTGTCTGACTCTGTCTACGGGGAAAGTCTATCTAGCTATCTATCAGGACCTGCAGGCATGAAATGCAGCGTCGCCTGCAAAAGAGACGTTAGTATGAATAATGTACTAAGTATGTAAAGCAACAGTATAACTGAAAGCTGAAACTAAACTGATAATATAATAACTAAAAGTAACTAGGAGTCAAAGATAATCTAAAGATATTCTTACCTGCTGATACTGGCTCAACTTCCTCAATATAGTAAGTAAAATAGTTTTCCGGCCCTATAAGGCTTGGTACGTGTAACTGCTCTACTGCAGTAGGCTCGCTCATAGGCGCTCAGCTATACTATGCTCTGTATCTCGGCCATTCTGGGCTCGTTCATTGGCACTGGATCACAGTAGGCTCGGCATATAACTTACCATCTGATCTGAGGTTGACCAATAGAGGCCTTCCCGCCGTTATAGCTCGATGGTTGTGAAAATACTATAATACTCTCCAATAGGGGCCTGCCCACTGATTATTGATCGATGGTGGTGAGAATATTATTATTATGTCTATATATGTAGACTCTCTACTCTCTTGACTGGAAGAAGACAATACTTAACTGAATATTAAGCCTTGATAAGGGAGAATATGATAACTTATGAGACTAGGATAATGTACATAAATTTAGGAATACGAACTTCTCATTATGTCTCGTTATCAAACACATATAGTTACGCCATCATGCCAGATGAAGAAAAGGTTTATCCTTAATATATCTTATCCACAAAGTAACAACTGTTGCACAAGTCCTCGAACCTCTTATGAATTGTAATTTATATCATACAAAGGATCATTATCAATATCGACTTCATTTTCTTATAAGGAAGTTCATTTAGTTATTTTATCGAACAACTTATATGCAGAACTTCATAGGATCTTTTATAACTTGAGTTCAACACGTTTTATCACAATGATCTGCATCTTCACTTCTCCTCATCCTCACCAGGATATCCATATCTTTACAATTGTATTTGGTATCTTAGAACATGTAAAAACGGCCCATACAACATAGCTCAACTTCAAGTTTCATAGTTAGTAGTTTCTTCAAGAATCCTCCAACAAAATTCAACCTAACACTTGTAATAACTTAAGATTAGGTTATGGAAGATGAAACTTACCTAAGATATACCAAGAACCCTATGTTCTTCAACTTACATCAACACCAAGTCACTTTCTAAGTCGTCAGAAAGAGAAGGAAAGGGAGTTAATGGTAAGCACGATATTTTTCACATCGAACTTGTGTGGTTTGTCTTTGGATTTACTCTAGGATCAAGGGGGAAACCTTGGAGATCATCTAGGAGGGTTTAGGACCTGTATTGGTCGAGACAGGTGAGTTAAAACGACTTCAAATTGACTTAAATAGGATCTGGAGTTTCACCGACATTGTAGGTCACAAGGGAGCAGTTTGCACAGTCTCGCGAAAACGCGAATATCTCTCTACTCTAAAGTCGTATCGACGAAAGGTCTAATGCATTAGGAAATATACTCATACATATTCAATTGGTAGGGATATCACCCCGTAACTCTATGTATATTGGAAGGAAGGATCAGCTACGTTTGACCTAATTTTCAGCACATTTATAAATGTAGCTTGTGATGACCTTTGCCAACTTTTGTTCCACAACTCGCTTGACTTAAAAAAATAACACAAGACTATCATACGAATAAAATATCTCATAACATAACCTCCTTATCATATTAAGAGCCCTAGTATCACCCCAAAAATACATGTTATAACATTCTCAACTTGCCGACTTTTGACGAAACTTATTTTCTTCGATTCGTTTAGCTTCTAAACCATCCAACCCTCTTGGTACATGCAGTTTATGATCTTAGGTACTTGTAACCTCCAATTGAAGAGATTAAATTAATTTACGTACTTTCAAAGATGATGTCATTTTGAGCTTACATCAATTGACTTACGACGTGCTTTGGCCTACGGAGTGTAACATCATTCCCCCCCTTTGGAACATTCGTACTCGAATATTGATAGATGCGCTTATCAGTATCATTACCTATAGCTCTTATGAGTACTTTAATACGGTCCTCATTATCAAAGAAACTATTCTATGAATAAATCCAAAGGCCATGGCGTTCTCCCCTTTAGGCCTCTTTCTCACACCATGACTTGTGGTCGGAATTCTTCCAATATCATAATTGTTGCTACCTTTTGTCATGTAGCATGTACGACCCTATCCTTGTATACGTGCCTATGCGGCTCTTACCTACTTTTTCCTCCAGCTTTTAGCTAATCTCTAGGCCTCACTTTGTGAATATATACAGTACTATGACAAGCTGTCCCTCTTGGTATCTGTAAGGGTACTAAAGTTGTTTGCTCGGTACTTTGTCAAACTTATGACAATTGCTATATTTTGTTTCATATACTTGGTTATCTATCCTTATGGATTTACTACATCTAGGTAGGTCATACTATACTATAACACTTCGGTTTATTATTATCGAGGTCTACTACCCAACTCTAGGTTACTCTCTCGCTACTTATCCCATACGTATAAATCTATGTCCTTTAATACTTCCTCCTTATGTTTCATCTTAAGAATGACATCCTAATCTCATCTCATACATTGGAACTTTTATCCATCTATTGTTGATTCACCTTAATGTTGTTCTATTATCTACCACTGATAACATGAATCTTCTTACGTAATACATTGTCACTAGGGCCCACATCTCGTTGGGGAACATCTGAGTAATTTTCCTGATCCCCCTAGGGACGATACTATACTTGAATAACCATATTTCATAGTATCCCATTGAGATTCATCTTATGGGGGTATTCTAAACCCATGCAATTCATGAAATCCCTTCTCTTTGAATCAATACTCAACCGAAGGCCTAAACATCATTATCTTATTATTTATCACAATTACACTCTCATTCTACTACCAGGGTAGCATTCCATCTTTTCTAAATGCCCCTCGTCTTGAACTCCTCTGAGTTCATTTAGGCTATAATGAGCTTTTTATAACTTACAAAAACCATCATCTCTCTTATTTTGATGGGTTTAATCCCAAGGACTTACCTATTCTTATCACCTTCTCACTCACATTTTCTTATCCTTACTCCTGTCTACCTAAAACCTTGTTGCTCTACCATACTTTAGCTTGCGACCTACACATACCTATTTATACTACTCACAACCTTCCTTAAACTTGCTAGCACAATAGATTTTCTTATGTTATTCTGGAACAGCAAGCGAGATATCACGTTGTCTATAACTCTTCTTTACTCTCTTAACTAGACCTCTCGGTACAAGGAAACCATAGGGTTGAAGATATGCTACTGACGACACCACCTATCATTTCTAGATACTGAATCACAACGTTTCTAGCCCTCTGTCTGAAGTATGGACTACTCACAACCTTCTGCACTTGAGTATCTCATACCTTCTTTACCTTTACCTTACTTACATTTAAACCTCGCATCGTATCTTCTGTCTCTTTCATAAACTCCCTTCCACATAGGGTGAATTCACATCCACAACTTGAAGCTCAACTATAATAGTTGCACCTCTAGCGCATACACAATCCGGTGGTAGCTTCATACTGACTTCTTATGAGGCCGGTACTCTTCCAACTAGTTTTATCGTAGAGCCATTGTAGAATATGGCTGATGTACTATCTCAATTGTACCTCTAATATTAAGAGTGATTTTGCAATTGTTCTGAATCACAATTCTGAAATTATCTGGGTCTAATAATTAGGCTCCTGGTTTACTTAGCTGATGTAACTCTTTAGTTTTCTCTTCTCTCTCAGCCTGTCAGTAGGCTTCAACTATCTTCCGATCTGCGACTCAAGGTATTAGTTATTACTTTAGCCTTTCATGGATGCTATGTAACATTCATGATATAATCTTCCAACCATTCAAGCCTGTGTCTGTGACTTGGACTCAACTCTTTCTTTTAACTTATACTGGAGTCTTCTACGATTGTATGAATGTCAACATATATGCTGCATGGATAATTCTCCGAAATGTTAAGCGCGTTCATAACATAACTAACTCTAGGTCATTGATCGAATAATTCCTTTTGTTTCTTCTCAGCTTTCTTTAAATGTAACCAATTACTTTTCCTGGTCTATCTGCCACTTGTTGCTTGAATACTTGGCTTATCTTAGTTCCCACGCATGCTGGAATTTTTGTGCAACTCATATGATCTCAAATATTACTTTCGATTTTACTTGCCGTTCATTTGCCATGATAGGTGCCGCTTTCTTATGGAGTGAATACTATGTTGTAGTGAGATTACTGTTGCAAGACCATCTCTTCTTCAAGTTACAATGCTTAGGTGCCTTCTTCCTTATTTTCTTAGCAAGTCTTACATTGTACCCTTTGATTTTTGTAAAGCTGTAAGCTTATTACATTGTATACCCTATAGATTTTTGATGTTCTTACTCGCCTATAATTAATTATCCTTAGTTACTTACCTCCGCACCCTTGTGCTCGTAGGGTTGTTTCTGAATTGAAATTTTGATTGTCTCCCCAGTGGCACTCCCAGTTATTTAAGTAACATTTATAAGGTACCTTTAACTACCCCAACTCCTATCTCAATATTTCTTAAGGATTATGATGTCACATCTACGAGACCGAATTCCCTATGTTGGGGTTCACTACATTTATCTTGCATGATCTATGAATTTATTTGTATCCTCTTGCCTAGCCATAACTAGACTCTTCCTGAATATCCTAGTATATACTCGTTAGTCCATTCTCATATATATATTCCGCATAATCTTTCTTGGTTAATTTCCTTTGTCTTAACTTACCTCCCGCACTGGCTCCTTATGTATCAAGTGTTCATTCACACTTATTTATCACTAAATTCCTGTGCGGGAACCCTTACTGCCTCTCCCCGGCGTCGTGCTTGCATAATGTTCTGGAGTCGTAACATATCTTTAAGATCTGAATAAATGCTATCTCATTCCTTTTTCCTTTTGAACGCATTCTCCCTTTACTATTCCATATTTACCTGAACCACTTAACTCTGACTTAATTCTATATCACACCATCTTTACCACTTTAGGGAGTACTAACATTTAATGATGTGAAAATTTACCTATATATGTTTTGCCTCTTTATCTGTAGCGTCTTTTCACATCTTCACTGACTCTTACTCGCCTTGCGGTAATATCACGGCCCAATTCCCACAATAGTTCGTGATGGCACCCAACGTCGCTGCTAGGCAAGCCAACAATGAACTATCAACTCAATTATTCATTTTTTTATTTTCGAAATCATGAATTGTACTAGATAAAGAAATCAATGCATTAAAATTATGGAAAACTTAAAATTTGAATAGAATAGATAATAAAAGTGTGTAAATGCTAACAAGATCACAAACAACTTCTAGAATATCCCAAAACCCGGTGTCATAAGTGCATGAGCATTTAATAAGGAGTACAATAATAATACAACATCTGTCTGGAATGGAAATTAGAAAGGATAAAGTAAATAATATGATGGAAACTCTGTGAGCTGCGATACGTAGCCTCGAATGCAGCTCACTATAAAGTCTTCTCAACAGCTGTGCCCACGCGCCATGATGACCACCCAATGAACCTGTTCGATCCTATATATTTAGGCAAAAGCGTAGCACGAGTACCTAAATCAACACGTACCTAGTAAGTATCTAGCCTAACCCTGGAGAAGTATTGACGAGGGGTCGACATCGACACCTACTAGTGGTCCAATAAAATAATATAATAAATTTTGAATAGATATGAAATACAATAGCAACCATGAGGTAAAAGCTACAACTCACATAATTCTCCAGCATTTCTTTTAGCAATATAAATATCTCGGATGTCATATGTTATCTCAACAGATTAGAAACATCAAATGTAGTCTCAAACGGGCAATGAATACCAAATAAATGGCAGTCTCAATAAAAAGTCATCTGACGAATATTCGGTCTCCTAGCGGTATTACGCACGATTATGCCGAGGTCGTACGGCCCGTTCCAGAGTGGTGTGTACACTACCGAGGGTCGACCGGCGCGAACCAGAGAGGCATCTCAATATACTGCAGAGACGTTCAACCCGATCCACAGGAAAGGAAGAAACTTATCAAATTACACGTCACGTGCGTACAACACTGGTACAAGAGCATAAAGGAAACATGACTTTTACTGTTTTTCAAATAGCTAGCCAGACAACTCAAGGCGATAAAGCTCAGACTAATATATTCCTAAATCAATTTCAATTATAAATTAACTTAATTAAGCTATCAAAATGAGTTCAAATAAATCAGATATTACATGATAAAGTCCTAAATCTACTCGGACATAAACATGCTTTTAACTATGTACGAACTCTGTCACCTCGTGCGTACGTAGCACCAATAACTGTAGCACATAACAATTTTTATAACTACAGGGTAGTTTCCCCCTCACAAAGTTAGACAAGATACTTACCTCGCTCCGATGTTCCAATAACCGGCTCCAATGCCTCTCTAACTCCTCAATTCAAAGCCAAATGATCTAAAACTAGTCAAAAACATGCAAACCAATATACTCCAACACTCATAATAAATTAATTTATAACAATTCTCAACTCTGCTTGAAAAGTCAACAAAGTCAACCCTCGGAGCCACATGCCCGAATTCCAAAAAATCTTGAAGCTAATCATTATCCGTAACACCATGAACTCAAATATATTATTAATTTCTAATTTCATGGTCAAAATCCAAAAGTACCAAATTCTAGGTTTTGTACCAAAATCCCACAATTTCCATAACTTTTCATGTTTTAAATCCACATAAAATCCATGTATTTAACTCACAATGTATAGAAATCTCTTTCCTCAAGATTGATAAGGAAAATGGCTCCTCCAAATCGCCCAAATATATCCCAAGCAAGAGAGAAATGAGTTAAAAAAGAGAAAATCCCGACCTTGCAAGCTTATAATCTACCCAAGCGCCCTTCTTCGCGAATGCGGCAAGTCCCTCGCATTTGCAAAGTACAACCAGCGTCTGCTCCCAAATCTATAAGGCTCGCGAACGCGATGCCTTACCATCAAAAACATGTAGGCCAAAACTTCCAGGCCCAGTTTCTCTTACGCAAACGCGACCAGGCCATCACGAACGCGGAGCATAACAACCCAATCCATTGAGAACGCAACTGCCTTATCGCGAACGCATTGAATAAAAAGGCCTACAGTCCAAATCCTTCTTCATGAACGTGTCCCTCCCTCCGCGTTCATGAAGAACAAAACTAGCACCAGCAAACCAGCAACAACAAATCATCCAAACTTGGTCCGAAACCATCCGGAGACACACCCAAGGCACCCGGGACCCTGTCTAATTACACCAACCAGTCCCAAGACATGACACGAACCTGCTCGAGGTCTCAAATCACACCAAACAACATCCAAGCTACAAATCTACGATCAAAACCCTTCTTTCAACTTTCAAACTTTCAAACTTCGCTGAACGCGTTCAAATTACACTTACACATCCCGGAATGATGCCAAAATTACGTGCAAGTCACAAATCATGATACGAACCTATTCCAAGGCTCGAAACCCCAAATGGACATCGATAACACCAAAGTCCACTTAAAACCAACTTAGGAAATTCTAAAACCTTCAAAATGCTAACTTTCCGCAATAAGTGCCGAAATTCTCCTGGATCACCCGATACTCAACCCAAACATACGCACATGTCCGAACTCATCATACGAACCTATTGGAACCTTCAGATCCCGATTACGAGATTGTCTACTCAAATGTTTAACCTTGGTCAACTGTTCCAACTTAAAGCTTCCGAATTGAGAATTTTACTTCCAAATCAACTCTGAACTTCCCAAAACTCAATTCAGACCATACGTACAAGTAATAAAACATGAATTGAAGCTACTCAAGGCCTGAAACCGCCGAACAATGCGCTAGTGCTCAAAACGAGCAGTCGGGTCGTTACATTCTCCCCCACTTAAACATATGTTCGTCCATTAACATGCCAAGAACCGCTCCAGTGTTGCTCAAAATCTCCGTTTAACACCTCGGGCACCTACCCGTGCCACCACAACTCGTGTGAGCACACTATATCGAGCCCGACCGAAGATCTATCCTGATACCTTAGCCCACAAGCCTTAGAGCCAAATTTCAACATCCGGAATTCTTTATGAGACCTGATTCAAACATACAAACACCGTATCAATCTCTAATTCGCTGAAACAAAACATGATCATGCACCTTTGCTGATATCACACAATGCACCGCATAACTCATTTGCCCATAGTAACCTCTTCCAAGCACAACAACTATAAATTCACTAACCCGATGCCCGTAGTATACCTCATAATGCATTTAAGCCTTGATCTAACCCTAGCAATAGTGCAACGATGAAAGCAACACGTAGAATCTCATAACCACCTACCAAATCAATAAATCCTGGAGTCACTCCGCTTGACAAGAACTAATTCCTCATTCTGAACTGAAATACATTATAAATCTCCTGCACTAATATCAGGCCCAACGACCTCATCTCATCCAGTACAAGCTGCTTGAGAAACAAACCACATAAAAAAACACCTAAAATCTCATACAATGATATCAATGTGTCAGCAAGCCACAACTCGAATATGACCAATCGCAGGAGAAACGAACTCGGGTAAAGAACTATCCAGCTTGCGTAACGAATAAAATGGCCAAATAGATGCTATGAACCTACCTCAGAGATGAGAAACAAGGCACACAAAATAAGTATAAGGAATTGTACTCAACATCTCACTATTACGGTGTGCAACCCGATCCACAGATGATACCATTGCAGCGTGCAACTCGATCCAAACATGTTACCGCTGCTACATGCAACTCGATCCTAACAGCATGCCCGTGGTGGCATGCCACCCGATCCACACATGATAATCAATAATGAAATACCCATCAAGCCATAATGCTCATACCCACGAAATGTCTGAATATTCGACCATAAGCACGCCAAGTGCATAAATACAACCCTAGGGAGACGGATAGCACCATGCGCTGCAAAAACTCAAGCACGACTATGGTGCAATAGATGACCTGCATCCTAAGAGCCATCTTGCTCATATAACACCAGAAGCTACATGGGATCACAACATATGTGCGAATAATCAAGCCATCTCACAACCCACATGGCATAATAGAGTATTACATAGAATAGCTGACGACAGGAATAACATCCAACGCCCGAAGACTCCTCCATAAGCAATGCTATGCTGAATGAACACATTCGACCTGACGTAGAGCACGCATTCACATTAGACCCGCCAACAGACCTCAAGGTGATTCCGATTATCACATACCGGGGCAATAACCTTTCAAGGATCGAAAGTGGACTTATTCATGACACACACGAGCAGCCGTCAAATCCAGAATAACTCCCACGGTCCACAACCAAAGGAATAGAGCACCTTTCAGGCATAAACTCTCATATTAGCGACAGTACCAGAATCTCCATACTTGGTTTCAGCCTATAACAATCAAGTGACTAACACGTCACACTTATACGATCTTCCATGGGATATACTCCCACGACCTTCTGTGCTAGGTAGCAAGGTCTGCACATCCATACTACCAACCGTACTGATTCTGTAATGAAAATCAAGAATATGCAGATTAATACACAATGCCCCTTACATAGGACACCTTTCTCAGGAGACACTAAGATGGCATTAGCATACTCTGAACATATGAAATCATTCCCCGCTCCTTTGAGCTCATATCATTCTGATAAACACCGAACCGCAACCTTGATCCTCAACTTCCAATTTTCATACCGCTCACTGCACCTATAATGCCACTACGTGAGAGTACAAGAATTCATCATAACCCCTGAACCACTGGAAGAATAAACACTTCCTTGGCTAGAAACCTTTTACTTAACTCATTTCAGAAGAGAAATCGCAACACACAACCAACTTCTCATTACCGCGAAAGACACAAAACTCAAGTCGTTGTCTAAACCACCACAACTCTTTTGGGATCCATTTACACATACAAGGCCATCGGAATCAAATACCTCCAAAAGCAATCAAACTATTATGGCTGTCAAGCCTGCACATACATCCACGAATTACCTGTATAACTTAATACACCGAAGGAATGGGTCATTTCCACAACCATGTTGATTCAAACCATTACGAACTGACTCGACTTCTTCCAATTTACTCTTGGATTGCCTTTGAAATGATAGTTGTATTCAAACACATAATGGACCTCAAACAACACTCATCCCGAGTGACCCCAAATCACGAGACCGCATCGCCTCAACAGCCATCAACCATTTCATACCCTCCTCATGCACTCAATAGTATCTCCAACTGGTACACCCGTTTTGAAAGATCTTCTATGAATCCGAAGCTGTTTCCTTCCATCTCTCTAACATTGCATCGCAGACCCGCAGTGCTAACATAGAAACACTCCAAGTCCCCTTCATAATCCACTGCAAAAACAAAAACTCAACCCTTAACCACATAACGGATGCAAAAATCCTTAGACACTGCACTTTAATTCTTGAACCCATTAGAACCAATGTTGAGAGTCACCCACTCTGACCTGGTCCTGAATATAACCAAACTCTAATGCTCTGTTAGCACATGAACACTCCCAAAGAAGTAACCAGATGAATTCTCTTCCTTGTACATCACATACACAAGAAGCATAACTCTGAGTCATCCTAAAACATGCACATAAATCGATAAGGCAAAATGTAGCACACATTCCTCAAGTCCTTTGCCTGAATTACCCCTGATGTTTTCATTTTTTAGTCATAATTAATCCACCAATGCACCAATAACCAGAAACCACATAGGCACATAACCACGTGACCCAATCGTAGACGGTGGGTTCCCCCACTTAGCTGTAAGCTACAATCACACAAATCTAGAACTCACAATGACTCCTCCTTCTCAATTACCATGATCTCACATCGTTAACTTGCCAAATTTCTCGTAATCTGTTGTTAAACTTTACATGAACCTTCTGAATTATCAGCCAAACCGCACATTCGACCTTCTGACAGTTGTACCATCTTCTTCAAGTGATCCGAGCTCACATCGCAGTACATGCCTTCGACTAGGTAGAAAGTAGAACTCTTTGTAGGAACTTAATCAAAATCACGCAATCGCTAACCTGCTCACAGGAGATAGACGACCTGTGGAATTTTATATCGACATCTTCCAATGATGTTGCCTGGGTACAACTACCACGAAATCAGCAAAACCCTCTGAAGGCCACGCTCGTCCATCAACTGTAAGAGTCTGTTCATTCCCCATTAGCATCTATTGAAGGTCCAACTAAATGTTCCAAGATTCTAAGTCATATTGCATCTCAAAACGATAATCAAGCTTTCACACCCCTCTTCATTCCAAGGAAACTCCTTCAGTCATATTCAAACTCCCTCAGTACAATAGCCACCATCCCGATGAAATTCATAGACTTAGTCATTGTCCACCATGATCCCCAAATTGCTATAAACCTTCTCAAAGCATGTGGCTACCGTACCACAGAATTGATACGCTACTCTCTCACACCCACTTCCATTAAACCATCTCTTTAAGCAACTACTCGGTCTCTATTGTTCATACTTTACCTGCTAGCAATTCAACCACCGTGAGACTCCCCCCCATGTCATTCCTCCTCCTTTGCTGCCAAAATGATGCCTCAAATCATAATCCATATTTGTAGAACCCGAACGGATATATTGCCACCAACTCTAAGCCTCTATAAAGATATTCTCTCTAGAGCCATCAACATTAGAAACACTGATTTGACCCTGAAGCCACCATACACTGTCATCTCTGATAACCGCTACTTTGGCACCATTCCATAACATCCTGCCCCAAAGACAAATCAAACGAGATAATAACACCAATGAGCCTTAATGCGTTCCAGCAAGGACTATGACACCACCTCACAAATGGGAATGCCACCAAGTACAAAAATATCAAGCCTCGCTAACCCGTTAACCAAGGCCTAACCATCCATAGTCCCATTGCCTTTCCTCCACTGGAATTAAATGCTGAACTCGTAAACTATGAATCGAGAGATCCTCTTTTGAGTCATTCACTGCCGCGACAAATAAATAAGCACCCTACCATTTACACCAACACTGCAAGATAGCAACGCATGAATATCATAGTACGCTGTGCATAGCCACGAAACCATGCCAACACTAACATCATGCTGAAATGACAGAACACTCTTCAACAAGGTGACAATAATAGCCCACCTGAACACGCATGGAGAAACATCCTGCACCATATCTACAGTACAACTACAATTCTTCGACGCCCAATTGATAACAAGCGCTCAACATCATATAGGAATGAGTAGGAAGGAAATGAAGGCATAAGCTCCAATGGAATAAAATTGCAACCCTATAGCCTCTCGAAGATAAGTACAAATGTCTCCATACTGATCCCCAAGGCTCTGCTAGACTTTCTGATGACTCGTGAGACCTAAACGATCCTAGACCTCTGATACCAAGCTGTCACGACCCAATTTCCACTATTGGTCGTGCTGGCGGCCCATGTCGTCGTTCGGCAAGTCAATAGTGAACTACCAACTCAATTATTCATTTTATTATTTTTGAAATCATGAATTACACTAGATAAAGAAATAATTTATTAAATTCATGGAAAACTTACAATTTAATAGAATATGATTAAATTGTTTAAATTCTAAGCAAGACCATAAAAAATTCCTAGAGCATCCCAAAATCTGGAGTCATACGTGCATGAGCATTTTACTAAGGAGTACAATAATAATACAACATCTGTCTTGAATGTAAATTAGACAGGATAAAGTAAATAATATGATGGAGACTTTGTGGGCTGTGATACGTAGCTTGAATATAGCTCACCACATAGTCTCCTCAGTAGCCCACACGCCAAGATGACCATCCAATGAACCTGTAGATCCTGCACATTTAGTGCCAAAGTGTAGCCTGAGTACGTAAATCAACGCGTACGCA
This sequence comes from Nicotiana obtusifolia, assembly GCA_002018475.1. Lineage (NCBI taxonomy): Eukaryota > Viridiplantae > Streptophyta > Magnoliopsida > Solanales > Solanaceae > Nicotiana > Nicotiana obtusifolia. The sequence continues at coordinate 15,277 of MCJB01048455.1, read as the reverse complement.
GTAAGTATCTAGCCTAACCCCGAAGAAGTAATGACGAGGGGTCGACACCGACACCTACTAGTGGTTCAATAAAATAATAGAATAAATTATGAACAGTTATGAAATACAACAACAACCATGAGGTAAAAACTGCAACTCACATAATTCTCCAACATTTCTTTTGGCAATATAAATCTCTCGGATGTCATATGTTATCTCAACAGATCAGAAATATCAAACGTAGTCTCAAACGGGTAATGAATATCATATTAGTGCCAGGTCTCAATAAAAGGGTATCTCACGAAAATTCAGACTCCTAGTGGTATTATGCATGATTATGTCGAGGTCATACAATCCGATCCAGAGTGGTGTGTACACTGCCGAGGGTCGACTGGCATGAACCAGAGATGCATCTCAACATACTGCCGAGGCGTTTGGCCCGATCCACAGGAAAGGAAGAAACTTATCGAATTACGAGTCACGTGCGTACAACACAGGTACAGGAGCATAAAGCGAACATGACTTTTACCATTTATCAAATATCTCGCCAGACAAATCAAGGCGATAAAGCTCGGCCTAATATATTCCCAAATCAATTTCAATTATAAATTCACTTAATTAAGCTAGCAAAATGAGGTCAAGTAAATCAAATGTTACATGATAAAGTCCTAAGTCTACCCAAACATAAACATGCTTTTAACTACGTACGGACTCTCGTCACCTCGTGCGTAAGTAGCATCCACAACTAGTAGCACATAACAATTATAATACCTACGAGGTAGTTTCCCCCTCACATAGTTTGACATGAGACTTACCTCGCTCCGAAGTTCCATTAACTGGCTCAAATGCCTCTCTAACACCTCAATCCAAAGCCAAAGCATTCGAATCTATCCAAATAACATGCAAACCAATAAAAATATATTCTAACACTCATAATTAATTAATTTATAACAATTCTCAACTGCCCTAAAAAAGTCAACAAAGTCAACCCTCGGGCCCACATGCCCGGATTCCGGAAATTCTTGAAGATACTCGTTACCCATAACAGGACAAACTAAAATATATAATTAATTCCTAATTCCATGTCCAATTTTGTGGTCAAAATCCAAAAGTACCATTCTAGGTTTTCTACCAAAATCCCACAATTTCCATAACTTTTCATGTTTTAAATCCATATATAATCCGTGTATTTAACTCAAAATTTATAGAAATCTCTTAAATCAAGATTGATGATGGAAATGGCTCCTCCAAATCACCCAAAAATCGGCCAAGCAAGTGAAAATGAGTTCAAAAAGAAACAATCCCGACCTAGCAAGCCTATAATTTGCCCAGGCGCCCTTCTTCGCGAACGCGGCAAGTCCCTCGCATTCGCGAAGCACAACCATCTTCTGCTCCCAAATCCTTCTTTGCGACCATGAAGACAGGTTCGCGAACATGATGCCTTACCAGACCTGACCATCGCGAACGCGTAGGCCAAGACTCCTAGGCCCAGTTTCTCTTACGCGAATGCGATCATGTCGTCACGAACGCAGAGCACAACTGTCCAAACTTTTGCGAACGCGTTGAACAAAAAGGCATCCAATCCAAATCCTTCCTCGCAAATGCGTCCCTCCCTCCGCATTCGTGAAGAACAAAACCAGCACCAACAAACTAGAACAACATCCAAACTTGGTCTGAAACTATCCCGAAGCACACCCGAGGCCCCTGTGACCCCGTCCAATCACACCAACCAGTCCCAAGACTTGATCGGAACCTGCTCGAGGCCTCAAATCACACCAAACAACATCCAAATTACGAATCGATGATCAAAACCCTTCTTTCAACTTTCGAACTTTCAAACTTCGCCGAACGCGTCCGAATTACACTTTAACATCCTGGAATGATGCCAAACTTTTCGTGCAAGTCACGAATAATGATACGAACCTATTCAAAGGCTCAAAACCCCAAATGGACATCGATAAAACCAACTTAGAAAATTCTAAAACCTTCAAAATGCCAACTTTCCGCAACAAGTACCGAAATGCTCCCGGACTACCCGATACTCAACCCGAACATATTCCCAAGTCCGAAATTATCATACGAACCTGTTGGAACCTTCAAATCCTAATTCCGAGGTCGTTTACTCAAATGTCAAACCTTGGTTAAATATATATTCAATATCAAACACCCAATAACATCACACCCATTTAGGGTTCACAACCTTAGTGTTTGAAATTAGTTACTCATTCTAAAATCTAAAATCAAAAGAATATTAATTATCATAAAGCTTACAAAGTAAAAGATTCTTGACCCAAAAGCTTCCAAAAGAAAGGAATATTCAAGCCTTGTACTTTAGCTCCAAATTCTGACAAGATAGCCCCCACAAAACCCTAATAGACCTATTTATAGAGGCCCAAAAATTGAGACAAACTTCGGGTCGAATCTTCCTGAAGTTGGATATGCGACCGCATTTATGTTGCATAACAGAAATGTGGTCCGCATTTTTGAAGTGTCTATCGCAGATCATGACCCCAGTCTTGCCTTCACCGCATTCATGGTTTGCGGGCCGCAATGCAGAAATGCAACTGCATCTTGCGTTGCATTTTCTTCCTTCAGTAGACTTCATGCTTGGTTTGCGGTTGCTTCCACGATTCGCAAATACGTTAGGCGATCGTAGAATCGACCGCATTATTTACATTGAACTTCACCCAAGATTCTGTTGTGGTCTGCGATCTCTGTGTGCAATCTGCGGTTCGCAAACAAGTTATACGATTGTAGATGCGACCGCATTCTTGACGTGAAATTTTGCCCAAAAGTCTGTCTTGATCTGCGATCTTGATGTGAAGTATGCGGCTCGCATGTGATATTTGCGATCGCATTTCCACCTCTGCGATGCTTTTCTGCTCTTTTCTTGTCTTTTTGTGGCTTTTTGAACTCTTTTCCATGCTATTGGGCCCTTTCACCTCATACACTGCAAAAACACTAAAATTACATAAGTACCTAGAGAAATTGCATGTAAAACAAGTTAAAGTCTAAGCAATTAGTATCAAAATGTGCCGAAATTCTCCGGCACATCAACACCGCCAACTTAAACTCTTGCTTGTCCTCAAGAAACTAAGACGACACTATCCTATTCTAGACTCCATTTACAAGACATGAAACAATAGTGACCATGGACAGTGTTTGTTGTTAGTGTTTCAAGCATGCATCTTCAAATGCTTTACCTTTCCTAAATCATCGATATATTCAAGGAAAACTAATCAACTTGTGAACTTTGAGCCTCAGACAACGTGACTAAATGATACCCTCAGCTGAGTGCACTTATGTCTTACTCAAAAACTAAACTTCTGTTCAACCTCGCAATTCATGTGCCCTCACTAGAAAGAAAGTCCCAAAATCACAATATTTATAATGACAACACAAAGGGACTAATTCGCAAATACACTCACTCTCAGAAAAGAATTTCAAGTGTTACCACATACCATACCATAGGCTTGCGCTTATTTTAATTCATCGCTTACTTCTAAGAACACTCGGTTGGAGATCCCATAAGGACTTTTTAAGCTTGTAATGTAGGTTTAGGGAAGGGTCGGATAAGTATTTAGATATAAGCGACTACATCCTCCTTGAACAGTAATCACATTTTCTTCTCTTTTTACACTTTGTTTCTTTTCAAACCCCATAGCCGCATTGGCATCTAGTTCCCAATATGGACCCACCTTAAATACCTCTCAAATTTGTGTGTTATGCGGTGACTTTTCTATCGCAAAATGCCAGGTAAGGCACCGCATTCTCTCGTATTTTAGTCTTTCAAAACAACGCAAAACAACATTAAAAAAAACAAAAAAACGAACAGAAAAAGTAAAGACTAGAGGCAAGCAGAGATCCGATCGTACTAACGACGAAGACCCATTCAAAATCTCCATACCTCTTCTACTCTTCTTCATTGGTATGTGTCCTGATATCCTCAAGGTCACTCCTATCTTTGCTGTGGTTTTCTTTATTTTTCATTTTGCATTTTTTACCGTAGTTGCTTGGTTGTTTCTAGGGTGATAGATAGAGAGATCTAGGACTGCCATTGTTGGAGGAATGAACTCTTTTCCATGCTCTTGGGCCCTTTCACCTCATACACTGAAAAAACACTAAAATTACATAAGTACCTAGAGAAATTGCATGTAAAACAAGTTAAGTCTAAGCAATTAGTATCAAAATGTGCCGAAATTCTCCGGCACATCAACACCCCCAACTTAAACTCTTGCATGTCCTCAAGCAACTAAGACTACACTATCCTATTCTAGACTCCATTTACAAGACATGAAACAATAGTGACCATGGACAGTGTTTGTTGTTAGTGTTTCAAGCATGCATCTTCAAATGCTTTACCTTTCCTGAATCATCGATATATTCAAGGAAAACTAATCAACTTGTGAACTTTGAGCCTCAGACAACGTGACTAAATGCTACCCTCAGCTGAGTGCACTTATGTCTTACTCAAAAACTCAACTTCTATTCAACCTCGCAGTTCATGTGCCCTCACTAGAAAGAAAGTCCCAAAATCACAATATTTATAATGACAACACAAAGGGACTAATTCGCAAATACACTCACTCTCAGAAAAGAATTTCAAGTGTTACCACATACCATACCATAGGCTTGCGCTTATTTTAATTCATCGCTTACTTCTAAGAACACTCGGTTGGAGATCCCATAAGGACTTTTTAAGCTTGTAATGTAGGTTTAGGGAAGGGTCGGATAAGTATTTAGATGTAAGTGACTACATCCTCCTTGAACACTAATCACATTTTCTTCTCTTTTTACACTTTGTTTCTTTTCAAACCCCATAGCTGCATTGGCATCTAGTTCCCAATATGGACCCACTTTAAATATCTCTCAAATTTTCTTCAAAGCTCCATAAATATACACATATACTTATTTTTCTCCTTTTATTTTTTTATTTTTTATTTTGGAGCTTGCATAATTTCATATGGGCACTTTTGAGGTATATGCTCTCACCCTCAATGTATAACCTTACCCAATTCCATTTTGACCCACACCCCCAACTTAGGATTTTAGCCTAATTCTTAATGTTCAAGGAGGAACGGGTTCAAAAGAGGTAATAATTTTACAAAAGGGGAAAGGTTTGTGATGATGTGGCCAAAGAAAAGGTTAAAGGCTCAAATAGGGCACTAGTAATATTATTTATACAAAGGTAGGCTTGAAAGGCTAAAGAGGTTTCAAAAACAAAACAAAGAATGCCTAAGATCATTTTTCCAACTATGTGTAATTATTATAAGCGTTGAAAAACCAACCGGGCAAGTTCTAGATGGCAGAAGCAAACACAAGAATTATCTACACAAAGAGCTCACACACATGGCACACAAACTGTTTGGTTCACATAGTTTAAAACCCTGGAGTTAACATTTGGCAACTCAAGGCTTTCATCATATATAAATACATAACTCTAGGTAGATATAGAGTTATAGAGCGAGCCTCAAGTTCACACAGTTGATCTTTTGAAAGGGGATGATCTATGTACAGACACACATGCTTGAGACTAGACAATTACACCATCCCGGTCAACATGTTTCATTCTACTGTCCTGGTTCTACTATTACACCCTTGAAAAAGAACCTGGCAAAGAAAAAACAAGGGTAATTTATTTCTAATCACTAAAGATGGAAAATTATCTACTAATTAAAGACAACTTGTGTATAGAAATCATAAAGCACTAATATATACTACAGTTGCTAATGTCACAAAGTAAAAATACAACAATACAGAAAAGGCTACCACCCCCAACCAAAAGCATGCATTGTCTCCAATGCATATAAACATAAAGTAAAGTGAAAAGGGCTCCTTGGGGCGCACTAAGCGCGATGGGAGTCGGTAGCCGGTTGACCCTCTGCTGCTGAAGGAGGGATATTGGACTGGTCGGGAACTAGAGTTGGGGCCTCTGAGCTGCTAGCCTCGCCCGCTGATGGCTGAGTGGCCGATGGGTCTGCAGGGGTGGCCAAATCGTCTAGCGAATGTTGTATGGCCCTCTGAATGTTTTCTTGCTCCTCATCCTCCACTGTAGGAGTAGCAATCTGCTTACCCTTCTCTTGAGGGCCTTCATCCTCCTCGGACCATGAATCCTCCTCCTCCGCCTCGTCACCCTCTGACTCTGAAGAATGTCCCGATGTCTCCTCATCAGGAATATCAACACGTGTAGGAGGAGCTGGAGGTTGGGACATTCTGGCAGTTTGAGGTGCAATGTCTGCCATCAGAGTTGTGAAATCTAGGCCCAGGTCTGGTGCAGCTGTGTCTGCTCCTTGCTCACCCTCTTTGGGCAGGAGGGATGATAGGCCGAACTCCAAATTTTGCATTTTGTGGATTTCGGTCTTCATAGATGCAACCTCCTCCCTTAGCTGAGGTAAACCCCTAACCTCACCTCGCTCGATCTTTTCAACCCTTAACTCGAGTTGGTGCAAGCGATCCCCAAACAATGTTTGTTGTTGTTGGAGAGCTGTCACTGAAGTTTGTATCGGAGTTAAGGCTTGTTTGATAAGATTGGGCAAGGTCTTCAAGAGCTGGTCTACCTTGGCATTGGCATGCTGGGCAATGAGACCAAGCCTTGAGAGGGCTGGCAGTGCAGACGAAGGTTGACCAGTGTTGGACTGAGAGGTAGGCTCTGAAGCAGAAATGGAGGCCTCTAGAACCTGAGGAGGCACAGGAGTCTGGGAGTTAGGCTCCTGGAGTGGAGTCTCTGGTGGGGCAGCGGCATCACTGATACGTGTGATGTCTATGTCCCTCGTTTCCTTTATGGTTTTATCAGATTGTTGCATGAGAGGAACGTTCACAGCTTTATAGAGAACTGTGATCAAACACGGAAATGGAAGCGAGGTCGCACGCTGCGTTGCCCGGATGCCGATCTCCTAGAAGATTAGAGTCCCCACATCAATCTTGATACCGGCCATGATGCATGCAATGAGGAGAGCTTTCTCAATGCTTATATCAGTTTCGTTCCGGGACGATATCTAACAGGAGGTGACGAAGCTGATCCAGAATCGACCCTCCCTTGTGAGATCCTCCTTATAAATCTTCTTTCTAGGATTGATCCAAGCAGGGGTCCCCTTTGCAATTATTGACGCTATCCACCCACGCTCATTTTCTCTATTTGAGCACTTGGCATCGTACTCGGCTGTACCTGTTTACCAGTCAGGGGAATATACTTCATTAATCTCCTCACTATTGCAGAACACATTCTTTCCCCGAACAAGTACGATGCCAGTAAACACTTTGTTGCGTTTGTGGTGCGCTGTCCTGGAAGCTCCATAAGATGCATAGAATTCCCGGACCAGTGACTCATTATACTCCTTATGGGCCTCAGTAAAGCACTCCCATTTTCTCGCTTTTATATTGTCGAGAATGTGGGGGTAATGTTCTTAGAGCCCATTCAGGCTCAATTGCTTCTCACCTAGTATTTTTCTTTTGGTGAGTCCGTCTCTATGCAGTTCCCTTGAGCCTTTGACCCTAAATCAGAGGTGGAAGTCATCTCCGTGTTTCCTTCTAGCACGGCCTGGAGATTGACTGAGGTTAAGAGTTTCTCCTCATCTGACTGGGAGGTGTTGGGCATATTGGGTTCCGTTCGTAAACGTTTTGGCTGTGATGTGTGATGACCGGATGGTGCCCTTTTCTTTGCTGCATGCTTTTGAGGAGCCATATCTGTATAAGGGGAAAATGTGAGTGACATTGTAAGAAATAGGGAAAAGAAAACAGAAGAAATCAACAAAAAAAAAACAAATGAATGCAACATGGTTTGCGGTCGCATAACCACTATGCGAACCGCAAACTCGTCGCATTCTTGACTGTGCAGTACTGGACCTCAATCTGCGATGGATTATGCTAACCACTATGCGAATCGCATAACCATCACAGAATTTACTTGCACACACACAAAATGGGAAAGTGGGAAATACGATAGCAAAATCCACCGCTAAGTGGGAAATGCGATCACAAAACCACCGCAGATAGCAAGGTTTTAACTGGGTTTTCTGTTTCATTTTGCGGTGCCTTTGCGGTTCGCATATTACTTATGCAATCGCAAATAGCACAACATTTTGTCATCCTCTTCAAGAGACTAGGGTTTAAGGATACGGCCACAATGCGAGCCACATTCTATTTTTGCGGGCCGCATATGCCTTCATTATCACGATTCAGTTCATCCCCCAATAATGGCAGTCCTAGATCTCTCTACCTATCACCCCAGAAACAACCAAGCAACTACGGTAAGCAACAAAATCAAAAAATGCAAAATGAAAAATAAAGAAAAACACAGCAAAGATAGGAGTGACCATGAGGAGATCGGGACACGTACCAATGAAGAAGAGTACAAGAAGTATGGAGATTTTGAACGGGTCTTTGTCCTTGGTACGATTCGAACTGTGTTTGCCTCTGGTCGCTCCATTTTCTGTTTGTTTTTTCATTTTTTTTTATGTTGTTTTGCGCTGTTTGAAGGAGTAAAATATGAGAGAATGCGGTGCCTTACCTTGCACTTTTGCAATGGGAAGGTCACTGCATAACACACTATGCGACCGCATACGTGTTATGCGGTGGGTTCTGCTGAAAGGGATAGAATGCGAAGCACAATGCGATCGCATAATGTAAATGTTGTTCGCAAAGTGAATTACCTTATCGCATTTTGGTCAACAATTTGAGCCAAACTTACTGATTCCGTTTGCGATTGAAATGAGGTCCGCATGGTGAAAATGCGATCCGCAAAGTGAATACCTTGTCGCATTTTGGTCAACAATTTGAGCTAAACTTACTGCTTCAGTTTGCGATTGAAATGCAGTCCACATAGTGAAAATGCGACCGCATTTGTGCAGCAAACTTCACGCAGTGGTTTTTCTTCCCTTTTAAGGCATTCCTTCCCACTTTTGTGGTCTTTTGAATCTCCTGCATTCTAACACACTCTTCAAATTGCTTAAGTAAGTCTATCTATCAAAAACTTAAAAATTTACAGAACAAAAAAACAAAAATAACAAAAATAAATGTTACCACACATGGGTTGCCTCCCATGAAGCGCTTGATTTAACGTCGCGGCACGATGAAGTTGAGACTCCTCTGAATTTACTCAATGGTCGGGCACGAACCATCTTTGAGACCCAGCTGCTCCACCAAATGTTTTTCACCATCTGAGCCCAAGTAGTGCTTTACTCTTTGTCCATTCACTTTGAAAGTTTGGAACCCATCTTCCGATGCTAGTTCTACGGCTCCGAAAGGGGAGACATCGACTACTTTGAATGGACCAGACCATTTCGATTTTAGCTTGCCCGGAAATAACTTGAGTCTGGAGTTAAAGAGCAGTACCAAGTCAGCCGACTTGAACTCTCTTTTCAAGATCTTTTTATCATGGACGAACTTCATACTCTCCTTGTACACAGCTGTACTCTCATAAGCATGGAAACTGAATTCCTCCATTTCATTAAGTTGTGTTAACCTCAAAGTTGCAGCTTCCATCCAGTCCATGTTCAATCTTTTTAATGCCCACAAAGCCTTCTGCTCCAATTCCACAGGCAGATGGCAAGCTTTTCCAAAAACTAATCGATAAGGAGACATACCAATAGGAGTCTTGTACGCCGTGCGGTATGCCCACAATGCGTCATCTAGCTTTCTTGACCAGTCGGTCCTGTTTGTATTAACTGTTTTTGCTAGAATGCTCTTTATCTCCCAGTTGGAAACCTCCACTTGACCGCTTGATTGCGGATAGTAAGGTGTGGCAACCTTATGCTTGACATCATATTTTTCAAGGAGAACATTGAAGGCCTTGTTGCAGAAATGAGACTCTCAATCACTAAGAATGGCTCTAGGAGTGCCAAACCGAGTGAAAATATTCTTTTTCAAGAATGTGGTCACACTCCGTGCCTCATTGTTTGGTAGGGCGATTGCTTCAACCCATTTGGACACGTAGTCCACAGCCACCAAAATGTACTTCATCCCGCATGAGCTTACAAAGGGACCCATGAAATCAATACCCCAAACGTCGAAGATTTCAATCTCCATCACAAAATGCATTGGCATTTCATGCCTCATGGAGATTGGACCTTGTCTTTGACATTGGTCATAAGCCTTAACCATTTGATTAGCATCATGGTAGATTGAAGGCCAATAGTAACCACATTCAAGAACCTTCGCTGCTGTTCGATTTCCTCCATGGTGACCCCCAATCGGTGAGTCATGGCATGCCTTTAGAATAGGCACAATCTCGTCTTCTGGAACACACCTTCTGATGATGTTGTCCGCACAAACACGGAACCAGAAAGGCTTCTCCCAATAGTAGTGTCAGTAATCTCTCAAGGACTTCTTCTTTTGATATGAATCCAATCCATCCCGAATAAGGTCACTAACTAAATAGTTAGTAATATCGGATACCAAGGAGCAAAAGTATTAGATAGGGCCAATATGTGTTCATCCGGGAATGCATCACTGATTTCAAGATCTCCCTTTGGTCTCCTGCTTCTTCAACCCTTGACAAATGATCCGCTACTTGATTTTGAGTCCCCTTGCGATCCTTGACTTCAAAGTCGAACTCTTGCAGCAACAAGAACCATCGAATCAACCGAGGCTTTGCATCCTTATTTGCCATGAGATATCAAAGAGCTGCATGATCTGTGTATACTATCACCTTGGAGCCCAACAAATAAGCCCGGAACTTCTCAAAGGCATAAACAATGGCCAGAAGTTCTTGTTCAGTCACTGTGTAATTCATTTTTACCCCATTGAGTGTTTCACTGGCATAGTAAATCGGGTGACGAACCTTGTTGTGACGTTGGCCAAGCATTGCCCCAATGGCTACACCACTGGCGTCACACATGAGCTCGAAAGGCAAGGACCAATCGAGTGTGACAATAATAGGTGTCGTGGTGAGCCTTTGCTTCAACTCCTCAAAGGCTTTGAGGCATTTCTCATCAAACACAAATTTGGCATCCTTCTCAAGGAGTTTGCACATAGGATTTGCAATCTTGGAGAAATCCTTGATGAATCGCTTATAGAAACCGGCATTCCCTAAGAAACTTCGAACACCCTTAACGGAAGTAGGTGGAGGGTCAACTTCTATGCCATGCCTTGAAATTTTATGCCCCAACACAATACCTTCATCCACCATGAAGTGACATTTCTCCCAATTGAGCACAAGGTTGGTCTCTTCACATCTCTTGAGCACTTGTTTAAGATTGTTAAGACAATGCTCAAAAGACTCACCTACCACCGAGAAATCGTCCATGAAGACTTCTAGAAAATCTTCTACCATGTCGGAGAAGATGGACATCATGCATCTTTAAAAAGTAGCTGGAGCGTTGCATAAACCGAATGGCATCCGGTTAAAAGCAAACGTTCCATAGGGGCATGTGAATGTCATCTTCTCTTGATCCTCCAATGCTATGCTCATTTGATTGTAGCCGGAATATCCATCAAGGAAAAATACAATGACCTTCCCGCTAGCCGATCAAGCATTTGATCAATAAAAGGCAAGGGAAATGGTCCTTGCATGTGGCACTGTTGAGTTTCCAATAATCCATACATATCCTCCAGCCGGTTACCATTCTTGTTGGATAAGCTCATTTTTCTCATTTTCAATTACGGTCATGCCTCCTTTTTTCGGCACACATTGTACCGGGCTCACCCAAGAACTATCGACAATGGGGTAGACTACCCCGGCATCCAACCATTTGATGATTTATTTCTTTACCACCTTTTGCATTGACGGGTTCAACCGTCATTGATGTTCCACACTCGGTTTGGTCCCACTTTCCAATTGGATTTTATGCTCGCAAATTCCAGCGGGGATCCCACGAATGTCCGCAATTGTCCATCCAATGGCTTGCCTATGCTCCTTCAAGACTTTCAACAATTGTTCCACCTACACATCATTCAACAAAGAAGAAACGATTACCGGTAAAGTATCATTTGAACCAAGAAATTTATACCTCAAGTGCGGAGGAAGTGGTTTGAGCTCTAGTTGTGGTGGCTCAATAATAGATGGCTTTGCGGGAGGTGTGGATCTATTCTCCAAGTCAAGAGAGAGCTTTGCCGGAGCATAAGAGTAAGAACCAAGCCCCTCCAATGCATTTACCGACTCCATAAAACCCTCCATATCCTCACCGTCAAAGTTCACCAAAATAGCCGCCAATCCTTCACCAAGGCATTGTTCTTCCAATTGCATTTCAACAGCATCTTCCTTCTCATCAACAATATCAATAACCGAAATGCTTTCATACTCTTGCGGTAGCTTCATACCCTTGCTTGCTTGGAATGTGACCGCTTCATCATTCACACGGAATTTGATTTCATTCCGTTCCGAATCCATGAGTGCTCTTCCCGTGGCTAGAAATGGTCTCCCGAAGATAATAGGGATTTCTTTGTCAACCGCACAATCAAGAATTACAAAATCAGCAGGTAAATGAAACTCTCCCACTTTCACAATCACGTCATCAACAATTCCTACCGGTCTCTTGATGGAACGATCGGCCATTTGCAATCTCATACTTGTTGGCCTTGGCATTCCTAATCCCGCTTGTTTGTAAATGGCAAGCGGCATTAAGTTAATGCTAGCCCCATTATCACAAAGGGCTCTTGCAAAATCATGCGCCCCAATAGTGCATGGAATAGTAAAGGCCCCCGGGTCTTCTTTCTTCTGAACGGAGGTTGTGGCAATAATGGAACTAACCCGGTGAGTCATGTTCACCACCTCATTCTTGGTGTTCCTCTTCTTGGTGATCAAATCATTCAAATATTTGGCAAAACCTGGCATCTCTTGAAAAGCTTCCAAGAACGGGATGTTTACTGATAATTGCTTTAGAATGTCATAAAACTTCTCAAACTGGCTATCATCAACCCTTCTTACAAGTCTTTGAGGAAAAGGAGGAGGAGGTCTAGGAATAAGTGGAAGAATGTTTGGTGTCTCTTTTTCCTTTTCCTTTACCACTTCTCGGGTCTCTTCTTGGACTTGCACATCTTCTGGAATTTTCTCAACTTCGACAACACTTGGCTCTTCAACCTCAACCCCTTTTTCGAATTCTTCTACTTCAACCACTTGTTCACCCTTTCCTTGTAGTACCTTCCCACTCCTAGTAGTAATTGCCATGATATGAGAAGTTGGGCCACTCCCACTACCCTTTGGGTTCGCAATTGTGTCACTAGGGAGTATTCCCTTTTGCTTTAGATTTTGCTCCCTAGAGAGATCTCTCATTTGCATCTCCAATTTTTGAATGGCTGCAGTATGAGAGCCAAAGAGCTCGGTCATATTCCTCATTGAATTGTCGGATTTTTCTTGATATAGCCAGCCCCCTTTTTTGTAGGAAAACTTTCGTACCTATGATTAAGCTTGCTTTCCTCGAGTCTCTTGCTTTATTCTTTGTACTGTGGTGCCGTTCCTACGATTAGGCTTGCTTTCACGGAGTCTCTTGCTCTGTTCC